>PVKS010025566.1:0-29703 GCA_004027875.1 Aplodontia rufa | reverse complement strand
ATGGTTTCTCTCATCTGTTGATGCTAGCATATTTGGGGAAGCAGTAGGGCTGACGGCTAACCTAGCAAAACTGCAAATTGAATGACCTTAAGAGTATTAGGGTATGGCTCTATAGCATACTTGGAGGTGTAGGGAGGGGGAGGGGGAAGGGTATATGAAGAACTCATAGGAGTCTGGAGATTGGGAAGATGGGGAAACCATCCCAGAAGCCGATGTCATTCCTCCACAAACTACCCATTTAACGCATGAGCTCTTCTGGGGGAAACTGCAATAGGTAAAATCCAAGGTGGTTATCCATGATCTGGTTTTTCCCCTCGATAACAAAGTTTATATCCATTGATTGCGAATGTTTTGACAATGTTTCCTCCTCAACTGTATTTCTATATTCTTCTAATAAAAATATATAAAAAATTAAATAAAAATAAAAATAAAAAAATATATAATTATGCCATTGGATTTCATATAACTATAGCAAAGTTTCTGTATACATCGTTTCCGCACCTGTGGATTCAATCAACTGCAGATGGAAAATATTCTGGAAAAAATATTGTGTTTATATTGAACATGTATAGATTTTTCTAGTCATTATTCCCAAAATAATGGAGTATAATTTTTATATACCACTTACATTGTATTAGGTATTCTAAACATCCCAGAAATGATTTAAAGTATATGAGCTGATTTCCATAGGCTATACAAATATTATACAATTTTGTATAAGTGATTTAAGCATACATAGATTTCAGTATCCACGGGAGTCCTGAAACCAATCTCCTGATACTAAAGGACACATGAATGTGTATGATCAGCACAGCAGTTAGGTGACCATGATATTTATATAAAAATATTTCTCATGCAGGTTTCAAGTCAAGTGTTTATTTCTACTATTTGTACTAAGAAAAAAGAATATAATATAAGGCTAGATGCAGTTACACATCCTTATATTCTCAGTTACTTGAGAGGCAGAGACAGGATAATTTAAAGTTGGAAACTTAGCAAGACCCTGTTTCAAACCAAAATTATAAAGAAAAAAGGCTGGCTGGGGATATGGCTCAGAAACAGACATTTGCCCTGCATGTGGGAGACCCTGAGTTCAATCACCAGTACTGCAAAAACAAACAAGTCAAGATTACCTTCTGCCTCAATGTTATATAATTTACATGTATTGTAAAAATCCTATGATTTCTGGGAGATATAATTTGTGTCCTGTGAATTATGCTACATTAGTAATTAGCATCCAAAAGAAAGTAATATAACTTATAGGCAGAAACGAGCATGTTATAGAACAAAAAATATAGAAATTAAGCCCAGAATATCTTGAGTGTGGCTTCTGCTCTCTCATTCAGTTTTAAACTTATGTAAATATTTCTCAATCATCACTGTTTTCTTCAATTAATAAATTAATAATAATAAAAAAATGATTAGAACTACTAGGTTATAAGAACTAAATGTAGCAATGAATACGAAACTTTTAAATTTTTACCCTTTATTTATTTTTTACTCTCTTTTTATTTATTTATTTTTTCAGAAATTTATTTGTTGAACAATCCCACAATCTTTTAACAAAATAATATATATATATATATATTCTGAAAATTATATTTACCCCAAGAGTGCCCCCCCAATTACCTGCCCATATCCCTCCCCTCCCCTCCCAAAACATCTTTAAAAATGCATTAGGTTTTATAACCTTACAACTTATCTGGATTTAAAACATGATAATTGACCTCCTTTCTCAATGGCCAAGGTCTAGTTCCAGCCTTCACAGATGAGTGAAGACATTTGACCCTTGGTTCTCTGGGGTATGCTGACTTCACTCATGATTTCTTCCATAGCCATCCATTTACCTTCAAAGGCTGCAATATCAATGTTTCTAATTGCTGTGTAAAATTCCATTGTATATATGTACCACAGTTTTTGGATCCATTCATCCAGTGAGGAACATCTGGGTTGTTTCCATAATTTTGCTATTGTAAATTAAGCTGCTATGAACATAGATATTGCTGTGTCACTGTAATGTGCTGATTCTAAATCCCCTGGAAAAATACTCAGGAGAGGAATAGCAGAATCATATGGTGGGCTCATCCCTAGTTTTTTGAGAATTCTCCACACTGTTTTTCAGAGGGGCTGTACCAGTTTGCAGTTCCACCAACAGTGTGTTAGTGTGCCTATCTCTCCACAACCCCTCCAGCATCTGTTATTGTTTATTTTCTTCATTTTTGCCATTCTGACTGGCATGAGATGATATCTTAATTAATAAATGGGCCAAAGAGCTAAATAGAAACTTCTCAATAAAGTTTTACCCTTTAAATGTATCATTAGTAAGTATCTGCTTCTTTAAAGTGAATGAGCATATTTTATTCCTGCTCTTATAGGATCTTCTAGACAAATATGCAACATGTTAAGATTCAACACTAATCTATAATAATAAGGTATTCCACTTCATACATATTGCATATCAGAATAACACACATCCACATGTACCAATTACCTACTTTTTAAGTCTTTTACTGTAGCCCACCCTTGGTATGGCAACTGTGATGCTCCTTATGGATTTTATCTCTGCCTAATTTGAAAACACCTAATTTGAAATCACTTTATAGTGGAAAAGGTTCATTATATTATTATCAATTTTTATTTTCCTAGTGCGAGTTTAAATGCTACTTTTATTGAATTCTTAGAAGGTTTATTGAATAACTAAGTGTATTTTTAACTTAGTTTTGAATCATGTAACTTCACAAATTGAGGAAATACTAAGAATTCTGAGTTGTCAAGTCATCTCCCCCTACCCCAGTTAAAAAGTCTCCTTTTTGTTTGTTATTTTAGGTGATCTTCAATTCAGAAATACTGATGACATATCACTAAATGCAATGGCTGATATTAGCAAATTGCCCTAGATGTGAGGCATGGTGATGGCATTACTACTCAGAAGGATCATATTTCTTGAAGAAGAAAACCAAAGGAAAAGTTGTTATTAACTAACACTATAGGGTAGTCAAATAGTTGGGGAAAAAATTACTGATTTGAACAAAAGTATCAGAGAAATGCTTTATATAAAGTAAATTATGTTTTTATACATGGATGTCTTTGAAACAAACATGGATCTCTGTAATAAGCATTTCATCAACAAGAGCTTGATGTTGCTCCAGCGTTTATTTTCACAACCAATGGGAAGTAGGTGGAGCACCTCATCCTGGGCTGAATATGAGCACAAGGGGCAGACCTGGACAATCTGCATCCTTCTCTGGAATATTTCATGTTGACATGGACAAGTTTTCCTCTCGTCTACTTGGGTAACAGATGTAAGTATATTGGTCTGGTACATTGGGGCCATCCTTCCCATTTGGGGAAAAACGACTTACAAGGGGAAACAAAGTTGAGAAGCAGAGAAAGGGAAGGGGTTGGCTTTTGTCACCACTGAGTGCCCAGTCAGTCCCTAGACCCTGGCTCAGTTATCTCAATCAACAAATGATCTTTTAGCTTAATTAAAACTCATTGATAATAGTGCCCTTAAATAATTCACATACAGGGGCTAGAGAGGTGGCTCAGAGGTAGAGCGCTTACCTGGCATGTGTGAGGACCCAGATTTGGTCTGCAGCACCACATGCAAACTACAAAGTAGAGGAAAAACAATAATCAGAAGGAAAAAAATAAAAATAAAACTAACTCTCTCTCAAAAAAAGTTCACATACATCAGCTTAAAGACATACATGGCTTTTGAAAGAAAATTTAGTAGGTTTGATACATTTAAATTATCAGACCAGAAATAGGTAAGAATATGAAGAAATCACATCAAGCTTCCAAAATCAAATTGGGATAGGGGAAAGAGTCAATATTATCAAAACCTGAAGCAGTGGTAGAAGTAGATGCATAACTTTATCATCCTAGTCTCATCTGCTTTTTTGCTAACATAATCAAAATACATATAAAATTTATATTTTGTTCAGTTCTTTGCATCTATATCTGAATAAAGTGAGTTCAAGTATTTGAAATTATGTTTCTTGGGGTACTTCCTAGGAGCTCATGGAAACTCTCCTGTCTTTTTCCCACTGGTCATTTGCTGAGGACAGATGCTTTGCAGCAGGTGATCTGATTATGGCCATCACTACCTACTACCATCTCCTCTCTCTCTCTCTCTTTATAAAGGATGAGAAACTTCATGATGGCAAACTGTTGGCATGTTCTCCTGGACATTTCTAAGAAAAATGTCAAAATTTGGTAGGGAGGAATGTTAGCAATATTCCTTGAACCTCTGTGTCCTAAAAATCTTTATGAAATTGATCTCTTTTAATTTTACCACCCTTTCACTAAGAGAGGGTTGCACTGAGCCCTGGGAAGGAAATAAAGAACAATCATGGACACCCTGCCCTGGTCCTCCCTCCCCTGACAGACCCAGTCTCTCTGATTACTCAAGCTTATTCTTCTTCCTCTTCCTTTATGATACATTCCCTCCCAAAGGGGGCTTTTAACTCTTTAGAAAATAAACATAAAGGAGAGGTTTGTCTCTGAAGCTTGCCAGACATAGCATTTAAATTTACTTTAGATTCAAGTTAGATGGTTTGGATACCTTGTTAAAAAAAGAGAAAGAAGAAAAAACCCATTGATAGTCTATCTGAACTATATATTTTTTTAAAAGCATAAAATTCGCTTGAATTATTCTTCAAGGATTTAAAATTATTCGTATGGTTTGGATCTGAAAATGTCCCCTCCAAAGCTCATGTTTTGAAAGCATAATCCATAGTGCAGCAAGGTTCATAGGTGGGACTTTTAGACACTGAATAAGGCTATAATCTCAGCAGTGGATTAATCCATTTGATGGATTAATAATTTGAATGGATTATTCAAATTAATAGTAGTAACTGCAGGCAGGTAAGGCATAGCTGGAGGAAGGCCACTGGAGGAATGTAGGCTGGGTACTGTATCTTGTCTCTGATACTTTGCTTCCTCTCCACTTCCCAGATGTCAGGAGCCAAGCAGTTTTTCCCTGCAGTGCCCTTCCATCATGACGTTCTGCTCACGTGGGCGCAGAGCAGGAGATGGCCAATCATGAACTGAGAAATCATGTGTCACAATCAATTTTTTCTTCTCTGATTTGTTCTTGATAGGTTTTTATTTATCACAGTGACAAAAAGCTATTAAAAATACTTTCCAAAATAATCATCCTCTCTCCTTTATCAGCCCAGAAATTCCAGGGTCCCAGGAAGCAGTGAGCTCTCCAACTTTCCCTAATGGACCACAAGCTCACCTGTGTGATATCACCGCTACGTTGAGTACAAATTCATGCTTTAGAGCTTCTCAATCCCACTATCACTTCCAAAAGCATTATAAGGAAGGCAAGATTAAAAAAAAACTATTACCATAATTTCATGGAAAGTAATCAAATTTGTTTTGATTTTATTTAGACAAGAGTCACTTCACTTTATAATTTATTCACCTTGAGACGTTTCTCTGCAAAGAAAATTAAAGACCAATAGTAATGTGAATTCTTCTCTTTGCTAAGAGATATTTCTTAATGCACTATTAAAGATAGGTCTATTTTTTAGCAGTTCATTTGCATTCTTTTAGAGATATGCAAAATACAACATTTTAAAAATAATACTTTATGTAGATGTAGAATCACTTACGGCTGGTGTTGGCTCCAGAACACAAATACAATACTTGAGGAGTTTAACAGCATATTTTACCTTGGCGCTCTGGTCCATTTTTCCTTGAATCTCCATTACTAGTGTAATTTGGTACATGTTCTGCTCATTCACATGGCTAATGGATGTTGTTATATTCTTGAGTACTGAGCGTACAGTTAGTCTCATTTCAGTGGTTATGGATTTCAATTTGTGAGGTAGTTAAAATAATATCCTTGCTTTCCAAAATCACCAGTCAGGTCACAGTTAAGCACTAATGTGAACCCATTTAATGGAGATTCATTCCAATACATGATTTTTTAAAACATAGGTTTCAATGACATTTTTTTGGCACTTACACACCATGATTTAAAAGCAAAAGCAGTAGTCTAGGAGCAGAGTTACACTGTCATTGCTCCAATAATCCTGGTGAAAAACTTAATTTTGCAAAAGCAGTCAATAAGTGAGAAAGTGTGGATAATTTTGGATCTCCCCTTTAACTGAGACTCTTTATATTCTGTTTCTGAGGGACCTGAGGACACAGACCACTCATCTCCTATAGAACTTCAGGAAACTCAAACTGACTGACTCGTAAACAAATAAAGAGGAGGATTGCATGTTGATTTATCTACCCACATACCAGTAGACTTGGATTGGAGGTTAACTACAATTAACTAAAAAAGTAAGCAAACACTAGAGGAACACTCATCAGCAACTGCTTAGATTGGCACTACATAGTTTTATCAAACAAACAGGAAGCTGCTCTGATTTCCTTGTGTCCTGGAATCATGCCACAATAATAACTCCAAAATAAAATTTATCTTATAAGACTTGTATCGTAGGTCCATGTAGTATGTTTATGGAGCACAGACAGAAAACAGAAAAACATTCAAAATACAACGCAAAATTTCCCGAGGAGAGGTAGCTTGCCTTCTGAAGCAATTTGACCCAAAATTAGTTCTTTGTTTCTGAAATGCTGAAAAAGATTTTCATATAATTAGAAACAGATGCTTCAATGAGCAAACTAGGGATTTATGTAACATGTATACTAAATTGAAATGATTTTAAAAAGAACTTCTACTGTTTTCTTCAATTTGAATGCTGTCCAATGACTAAGACAGGATAGAGATCACCATTATAGTTATTATAGTAATATTATTTAGTTGCCATTCAGCTGAAATAGCCACTAGAGAATTGAACTATTTTAAAATGGGTTTTAAGTTCCCCTTCAGTATGAATATAAATAATACATAAAATGATTTCAAAGTGCTTAATTATTAAGAAAAATAATAGAAGATAGCATATTTTCTCTTTCTTCCTTGTAATAGATGAACCTATACATGTATTTAAAAGGTGTATTGTCATACAAACTAAAGCATTTGTAGAGATGTATTGGGCAGGAGGGCAAGGGCGGGTAATTGGGGGGGCTCTTGGGGGTAAATCTAATTTTCAGAATTTACATATATATCATATTATTTCACTAGAAGCTTATTTGATTGTTCAACAAATAAATTTCTGAATAAAAAATGAAGTGAAAAAAGTATACACACATGTAACACATCCTTTTATCTTTTGAGTAAGTGAAATGTGTGTTTTTCAGGGAGCAAATCATTATGATCCAATAAGCAGAAAAAGCACATACATGCCTAGGGAAATAGCAAAATAGGAATGCTTATGATTTGCTAATGCAATAGTTTTTAGAAAGGTAATTAGTTGTCATGAGAACGTAGTTTTCTTATATTTTATTTCCTTCCATTTGATTTAAGTAATATTATTTTTATTTTACATTATTTATTGGGTTGACAGAATATTTTCCAAATTTATGGTTCTTAATTTGCCTCTGCTAGGCAGACAGTTCTGTGCTGTGGCCTTTCTTTTTAGGACCAACACTGGAGAGGCCCTAGCCTTAGCTCCAATGTCTCTTTCCACCTTGCAGTTAGTAGGTCCTGGGGAGGCCCCTCCGCTCCTGACCCCTGGTATTTATTTATTTATTTATTTTCAGAAATTTATTTGTTGAACAATCCCACAATCTTTTAACAAAATTTTATATATATATATATATTCTGAAGATTAGATTTACCCCTAAGAGTCCCCCCAATTACGCATCCTTATCCATCCCCTTCCCAAAACATCTTTAAAAATGTATTAGATTTTATAACTTTACAACTTATCCGAATTTAAAACATGATAATAGACCTCCTTTCTCAATGGTCAGGGTCTAGTTCCAGCCTCCACAGATGAGTGAAGACATTTGACCCTTGGTTCTCTGGGTTATGCTGACTTCACTCAGCATGATTTCTTCCATAGCCATCCATTTACCTTCAAAGGCTGTGTAAAATTCCATGGTATATATATGTATCACAGTTTTTGGATCCATTCATCCAGTGAGGGACATCTGGGTTGTTTCCATAATTTTGCTATTGTAAATTAAGCTGCTATGAACATAGATATTGCTGTGTCGCTGTAATGTGCTGATTCTAAATCCCCTGGAAAAATACCCAGGAGTGGAATAGCAGGATCTTATGGTGGGCTCATCCCTAGTTTTTTGACGATTCTCCCCACTGCTTTCCAGAGGGGCTGTACCCGTCTGCACTTCCACCAACAGTGTGTTAGTGTGCCTATCTCTCCACAACCTCTCCAGCATCTGTTATTGTTTGTTTTCTTCATTTTTGCCATTCTGACTCATGTGAGGTGATACCTTAATGTAGTTTTCATTTTCATTTCTCTGATTACTAGTGATTTAGAGCACTTTCTCATGTATTCATTGGGACCCCTGGCATTTACATCCTATATAATCCTCTACTTTTACACAAGGGTGGGACCTGTGACTTGCTTCTAATTAATAGGAAATGGGCAAGTCGAAAGGATTCTGAAGACATAATTAATGTCTCCAACCAGTTAATAGTAATCAAATGAGAAGCTGCCTTCAGTTGGCCTGACCCAATGAAGAAGGCTCTTAAAGGAGAGACAGGTACTCTACGAACTGAAATCCTCTCCTTCCTGGCACTAGGAAGTAATTGGAAGGTTTGAGAAACCCATGCCACAAGTCACTTATGGGTAGCTTCCAGCACATGGCCAGCAAAGAACCAGGGCTGTCAGTCACACAGTCTCAAGGACACAAATTCCATAAACCATCTCCCTGAACAGATTCTTTCCCTATCCAGATTCCAGATGGGGACGCACCCTGGCATCTGCATGATGTCAGCCGTATAAACTGCTAAGCAGAGCGTCCATGGAAGATGTTCCTGGACTCCTGGGAAGCATGAGTTAACTGTGTTGTGTTAAGCCATTAAATTTATGGTAATCTTTTACACATCAATGGAAAACTATTATATTATTCTCCCTAGTGGCCAGCCTTTGACACAATCTAGTTTTTCTTTTGAGTTTAATTAAAGCTGCCATAATAACTGGAGATCCAGGAAATATGAAGTGTCTTTCTACTAATTCCTAAAGAAATGGGTCTCATGTCTGTTGAACTAGTCTCTTCCTCTATATATATTTCTTATTCCATTTTGGCAGACAATATTTTCTCCATTTTGCTACTATGTTTTGATCAGTGAAAATCAACAATGTCCCTCCATGTGCTCATCAAATTCAACAATGAATTTATTATTTTGTGAAATCTAATTAAGATATTACAACTTTTTCTTGGCTATCTATTAGATTTTACTCTAGCTGCAAAATGGAATTTAACAATGCTGACATTGTTTCTTTCTTAATAACAAAGCCATTCTTACTTTGGATCACACACGGATACTCTCAATACAGTCAAAGGTAATTCTCTCTCTACAATGTCTAATTATGAATTTTAATAGATTTTCTTCTTTGTGAGTCATTCTAAATGTAAGCCTATGCCTGTAAGATATTTTCAGTATCAATTTGTTATAATGGCTTTTATCTAATTTCCTGAGGAAAATAAAGCCAGTTCTCCAATTACTCTTCAAATTGTGTGCACATAGAATGAGGGAAATCACCATGAACTTGCATGATGTCTATGGAAGGTCACTGGCTAATGGGATAAAAATCAATGTTAAAACACAAAAGTGAAACAAGGTTGACAGAGACAATCTGATCCTGGATCATCAAGAGAAGAAAAATACATTGAGAATTAGTGTCTGAATAAGACTGTCTCCGGTTCCATTGGCCCAAGCAGGGATGTGGATGAACTTGATTAAGCAACTCCACTGAAGCCTGACTGGCCTTGCTAGTAATGTGTTTTCTTTTCTTTTTTAAACTGATATTATTTAAAGGCAAAATTATTTCATATTGTCACTTTACCTATTTATCTGCCAGTATTTTCAAATATTCTTATTTATTAAAAAGGAAAAAAAATCATCTCTCCTACATTAGAAGGTTCTATTTGTATTGATGTTTCCTTTTGACTACAAATTATGCACGATACATGTTTAGTTCCATTTTATTATTCCTACATATCATTTTCCACTGTTGCCTGGTACATATAGTCATCCTGATTCTTTTCTAAAGAAGGAGCTTGGCTAAAGCAATAATTTTGAAGTTAAAGTCAAATATGCATACATACATATGTATATGTAGTTGAATATTACACATTATGCACTTGTCTTCATTAATTCAGATAAGAGTTCAGATACATAATAATTTAAAAATCATATTTATACTTCATTTAATAGCTAATAGGGCATTTCATTGGATGATTATTAACTTACTTTTAATCCTGACACTTTCTATGACTGATGGTGTCAATTCGGTATAAATTTACTATCTAGGCTTCCCTTGAGGAGTGGGATTTGATTTTCTTCCCAAGGAAATAGACACACTCAACCTTCCTGCTCTATTTCTAGAAATATTTAGAAGTTCAATACAGCAGCATTTTCAGTGAAGCCTTACAAAGATAGTCATATACCGGAACTGTTCTTCAGTAAAAGAGTGAATTATTAGCAACAGCACATATAAAATCTTCTCTTACAGCTTTTATTATCCCTTAATATAACTGAATGTGTGAACAGGGAAGAAAGAGGGACAGAATGTGAAATGAGGGAAATCAAAGTGAAATGATTTTCATCATACTCTGGATGGTGATTTGTTGCCCCTGTTCTTTCCCATCCTCATCTGGGCTCTCTCCCATGGATCAGAGTCTGGCCCATGGCTGAGTCATGGACTCACGGTAATAATCACTTTTTGTGTTAGTATCCCCATTGGCTGTGTTCCACAAAGGCAAACAAAAGCCTCTTCTACCAAGAAAGATAGCATAGTATTAGATACTCAGATATCTGTTTAAATCGTTTAGGGCACTATATGCAAATGAGGGGACTTGCACTGAGGAGGTGACTGTTAGATCATATGAGTGATCCACACTTGTCAGGAGGAAACAAGCTTTCTTGAAAAGTCTGGGCCAACAGTGTTACGTGGAGGAGGCAGATGACCCTGAGTAAACCGTGGTACTCCTGGGACCAAAAGTAAATGTCAGTGTCTTGATGAAGACCATTGAAAATTCGGAGATGTCAGGATTGAAAATGTTAGTGCACCACTTGGTGTGGGATCTCATTTAATCAAGGCATTGGAAAAAGATAGGGAACATAGCTGTATGATGGAAGAAGTCAGGATCATAACCTTGGGCTAACGATTATTTACAGAGGCCAAGTGTGGCGGGTATGAGTATTTTTATTTTTATTGTTTTTTTTCCTACTTATACTTATCTTTCAATATTCTATGAGTGGATAAGTGGAGTATACAATCCTAGTTTAAGTTCCGAAAAGAAGGGCCATGATGTCTACATCACAGTATGATAGTTGTTGATACCTAATATCATGATTATTAGTCACAGTTCTCCTGAGAAACAGGAAGCACTAGAATACATGCAATTGTAATAGGGGCTTCACTAGATTGGTTCACACAATTAGAAGCTGAAAAGTGCTACCACGGCTATCCTTAGGCTGGCGAGCCAGGGAAAATGGTAACTATTCAGTGCAAGAAACTGGGAGGCTCAGAACAAGAGAGAAAGGACAATGATGCAGCTCCACTTTGAAGGCAGAGGCTGAAATTCTAAAAGCTCCCCGGAGAACCACTGGTGCCAGTCTAGGTTCAACGTTTGAAGAATCTGGACTCTGATGCCCACAGGAACAGTAGCAGCCAAACACACCCACTCAACAAAGGGTTGAAAGTGTGAGTGTGAACTTCGCCCTTCTTCCACTCTTTCATTTCATCTGGGATCCTAGCTTAGTGTGTGATGCTTCCACAATCACCGGGTCTTCTGCACTCAGTTCATGAACCCATGTACCAATATTCTCCAGAAACACTCTCACAAACACACCCAGAATTGTGCTTTCCCAATTTCTCTAGTGTCCCTCAATCCACTGACATTGATCATCAAAATCAACCATTGAAACCTCTGACTTCCTTATATGCAAGATGAGATTGTCTTCATGTAAACAATACAAAAGAAAGAATACTGAGTGGAGAAATATGTGGATTTTATTAGTTATTCTCCATTTGCATCCTCCAAACACATTTTCTTCCTTGCTCTGGGAAGCACAAGGCTCTTTCTGATGATCACCATCTTTCTTTCAGATTTTTGCCAGCTGGTTTACAATTGAGGTAGATGTTGGAAAGTGGAATAAAATAGAGACCAGGATATTTCCTTCCTGCTTTCTTCGTACTGTAGTGTCTAATAGTTGCTCCTTCAGCTATTAAAGCATACATTGCTGCTTTCCTTAACCCTAATCAAACTATATTAGTAGTCTCTTAAAGTTGCAACAATTCAATTATCTCGGATTGGATTCTTCTAGAACTCTGCTACACATCGTTTGAATCAGCAGTATCCATGTGGTTAGACACAAACATGTAAACTGTGATCTTTAAACTCATTGATAGCTTTCCACCCTGGCTTTATTTGAGCATGGCCTTACTGGTGGTGTTTCTGCATGGTGACTGCTGTTTATAGATTCATCTGAAAGTGTCACCACACAAAACAACCATCATCAGTCCTGCGTTCCTAATTAATTTGTTAAGGTCATCAACATAGAGTTTGTTTGGGCTGGAGCGGTGGCTCGGTGGTTACAGCGCTTGCCCGGCGTGTGCAAGTACTCGGGTTCAAACCCCAGCAACCCACGTACACAACTAAGTGTCAGAGTAACTAAAGCCATGTGAAAAAAATAAAAATTGATTCTGTCTCTCTCTCTCTCTCTTCTCTCACTGTCCTTCTCTCTTTAAAAAAACATATAGGGTTTGATTGATTGCAGATTAAAATACACTTTTGAATGAATTACCTAAAATGTAAGAAAACTTGAAAAAGGAAGGTCTCTTATTGAATGTGAAAGAAAGCAGAGAAGTGCTAATGACAAACAATGCCCTGAAAACAACCGCAGGAAGAAATGCACATGTTGTGTTTCTGATTTTACAGATGGGAAAACAGCTTCCAAGGGTCAGAGTGATGTATGCTGTCCTGCAAGTCAGTGTGAAGAGTGGGATTAGAATTACCGCAATGCCATTGCCGGGAGAGCCTTATATCCCCGTCCTGCCACTACTATTTTATGATAGGTCTTGGGGTTCTTCACCTCTTCTGTTCTCTCTATATTTTGTTTAAAAATTCAAGGAGTAAAAACCTCCTTGGGTGGTTTTCCACTGATGAACTTGTATTCTTTGCTTAAATTATGCCTTAGATTGCTTTTAAATTTTTGAAATAGTGTATATTTGGAATTGAAACTTTATGTGCCTCTTGCCAACTTAGGCCCATATTTGCTCAATAAAAAATTCTTCCTTGAATGTGCTATGTGCTTTTGACAGATTACAGGATATGGGGGAGAGCAGAACATAACGCCGTTGCTCTCACCCAGCTATGGCAAGAATGTGGGATTCATACCCTTTTGTGGCATCATTCATTTTTATTAAAGGCACTGGCTGCCACCTCGGGCATCCAGCAACTCCTTACAAAATTATTATTTCTTTACTCTGGGTGACAGGAGATTGATCAAAGCTGCTTGTAGAAATCTAAATAACATCAGTAACATCAGTGAGTTGGTCATGTTATTTTGAACCTGTCCAGAGCATTTCTTCAGAATGAAAGTCTATAAATGAAATTTTAAAAAGTACCCCTCAATTGATGTTTCCAACCAATATATCATATTAGTTTAAGATTTCAGGATAAGGATTGAGATACCTAAAGTAGTACATGTGGTTGTCTTTTGCAATCATTTTAGTTAAATAATTACATACAATATTTATATAATAGCATAGGATGTATTAAACACATGTTATTCGTTATACCATTTAAAAACTTACATGAAACTTTTTATTCTGTTACAGTGGAACATAGTCTTACAGGAAATTATAGATGTGTTTCAGAATAATTATTTCTCTGGCTGGTAAGTACAAAGATATGTGTATAGCAAACCTTGCTTCTGACTCTATGAAGTCCCCCCCTTTTTTTTTTCTTTTTAAGAGAAAGGGTGAGAGAAAGAGAAAGAGAAGTAATCAATTTTACGTAGTTTTTCATCTGGCCTTTGTTTCTTGCTTAGTTATGTATGTGATGCTGGGATTTGAACCTGGGTTCTTGTTTATCATGTGGCCTTTGTTGCCCCAACACTTGGTTGCATACAGAGTGCTGGGGTTTGAACCCACATCCTCACGTGTGCAAGGCAAGTGCCTTAACCGCCAAGCCACTGTTCCAGTCCCGAACCTGGATCCTTGTGCATGACAGGCAAACACTCTAACTGCTGAGCTACTGCTCCAGCCCCTATAAAGTAGTCTTTTAAAACTTCCTGGTAATATGAACATATATGAAACACACAAACACAAAAAAGTTGAAGTTTCTAATACTCTAAGTTATTTTCTTATGAAATAACTATTTGAAAGTGTTAATTTAATAATTATTTGCTAAATCCCTTCATTCATCCCTTTGAAATTTTTGGACTTCAACTTTGCCTGGGCACCTAAACATTGGATGATTTTTGAGCTTCTATGAAGAAAACAGGCTCTGTGCCAATGGCTATATATATTCCTGAAAGAGATATTGTAAAATGCCCAGTGTACATGTGTTTATTTTATAAACTCAATCTGTGTTTTCCTGAATATTTATAATAATAATAACCTTCTTCCTCACTTAGACTTTTTTTCTTCCCAGAAGGGCAACAATGTGCAAATTGCCTGCAAATTGCTACACAGCGTTAAACATGGCTGTGTAGCATTCATCGATAGTGTGTGTGCAAGAGGACAATCAGAATCACTCTGACGCTATCGTCCTTGGCACAAGGAAACTGTAGCTAATAAGTGATAAGATTGTTCAAGGTCCAAAGGTGCATTATTGTGAAGTATCAGAAGCTGAGCACAGACACTTGCTGCTTACGTTACACCAACAGTGCTCACTGCTGCTCCCTCTGCAACAGCAACTGAGGCAAAGGGTCCTGCTTGGCTGGGGCTTCCTCTGCCTCAACCTCAGGGCAGTGTGGCAGTGTGACTGACTCTTGCAGAAAGGAAAGGAAGCACACCTATTGAACCCAATACAAAATAGATATTTCCATGGGAGAATTTTCTCCCGTGATGCTACATAGGTGGAAGTTATGTCAGCAATGACAGTTGACTGGGGTCTAGTCTTTGACTCCAGTTGGGTGCTTTTATTGACAATGTGTCTATTATCTAAACAAAGAAAAGTTCAGCCTGACCATGCTCACGATATTGATATTTTCTTTAAACAGTAATTATAGTTCTATCTTGTTAGTGATGTGTCCACAAACATTCAGAATTGCGAAACAGTCCATTTATTGATATCAATTTTTATTTCCCAAAAAAGAAAATGTTGCATTTATATAAAAGACTAGAACTGAAGTTTAGAAATGTTGATCCTTTTCACCAGACTAAATTAACAGCATGACACAAATCACTACACAGCATGCAATTATTCGGTAATGAGTTGTAATCATAAGTAATTTCCCAAAAAGTAAATTAAGTATTCATTAGAAAATATAATCACTATTAATTCTATTAATTATTTCAATTAAAAGGCAGAAAATGCTTCTTTATATGAATCTGGGAATTATTCAGTTTCCCTTTGAAAATTCTCTTATTCATTGAACTTATAAAAAATAAAAATTAAGGGGCTGGAGCGGTGGCTCAGATGTTTCGGCGCTTGCCTGGCAAGCACAAGGACCTGGGTTCAAAACCCAGCACCATGTACACAACTGAGTGTTGGAGCAACTGAGGCCATGTGAAAAACTAAATAAAGTTGTTTCTCTCTTTCTCTCTCTCACTGTCCCTCTCTCTTTAAAAAAAAAAAATTAAAAACAAGATGAGCATATATTTATATACACCTTGTTTCTACACTGTGTGAGGATTTAGTGAAGTGATTTATATGTCCATTTTTTGGCTGCATTCATGTGAAGTTGTGAGTTCACGAAGCTGATAAATTCTTTCCATATTCAATGTAAAATCTTTTTCTGTGCTGCATAATATGGTATATCTCTCATATTTTACATTTCAAGCCTGTGCGATGGGTAATATTCTAATTTTCTCAGTACAGTGCTACAACAGAGGGCACTCCTACAACTGCGTTAGTTAGGTTCACTTTGCATTATTCCTCACTATTTATTTTGATTTCCAGGAGACAGGGTTCTATCCAAGCTTACACGTACTTCTGTTACTTTTCTAATTCTATGTTTTAATTTATATTACTTCTTTCTTTCCTTTTTATGTTTTTTAACTTACTGATTAATTTACTGAACTTGCTTATATGATATTTTTTAGAGAGAAGGACAGGGAGAGAGAGAAAGAACCATAGAAAGGTCAGATTCAATATTTAGTAATGTGTACTTCAAGAACCACAGCCTTTTAAGAGCAAGCTGCTCTTTAGCTCCCTGGCACGACCAAGCCACAACAGGAACGTGATTTGCCAAACCAGGACCATTGCATTGCCAAGGGCTGGAGGAAAAGGGATGGCTGGCACTTGAAAAAAATCCCATCACACTTTATTACCCATCTCCCATCCTCTTCTTCATTGAGTGGTCTTCTGGTTGCTCTAAAATATTTATTGGATTCTAAAATTCTGAACAATTGATTCTAAGATTCTTTGATAAGAAATTCCATTTTGTAGTATTAAAATTGTGTTCTTTGCCACCAAGCTTAAAACTTAAGCCAAGCCAAATTAATTTTTTTGTTAAATTATCCCTATGTGAGATCTTTCTTGGTCTTTTCCATCTCAATAAATGAAAATTCTATTTTTCCTGTATGATTGTTTTTGGTTTGTTTTGCTCCTCTGGAATATAAGCTATATAAAATGAAGACTTTCATTTAGTTCACTGTTTTGCACCTTGTATCTAGAACATATTATAAATGCTAGATAAATATCCATGCACTACATGTCAAATTAAGTTGTCTTCTTCCCATAAAATTCTACTTGCATTCCCCAGTATGAATAAAGCTCTCCTATTTATATTGCAGTTTATTTGTCTCTTATTACAGTTTGTATAGCAATTTGCCTTATTCCATAATCATTTATGCATTTAGGTAACTGCAGTGCAGTTTTCAAATTCCTGGAAAATTAGAGCACAGTACTTGGCCACACAGAGAAGCTCAAATGCTGCTTATGGATTTTAAATCCTCAGGTAGATCCTAGAAAGAGCAAAGCAGAGTGCTATGAGGTAGCCTCACATCAGGAGCATAACTTGGCCTCTGGAGAGTCTGCCTTCTGCAGGGGGCCCTTGTGAGTCGATCTGGACTACTCAGCACCAGATCCTTAGTTATCGGTGACTTTTAACTATTTCCTTTCCTCTGGTCATATAGGGCTCAACTGCGCTATTGCAGTTATTAGTTTTTGTTGAAGATTCCATCTACATTGTTTGGGTCCATTTGTTCAGGAGTCTGGGTGAAATGGTGCAAAAATCCATCTCAGGGGGCTCTAATACAAATCATCATTTTCTTTTTTTATCTGTAGGGTTCTATTTTCTAAAACACAGCAAGAATGTTCTTTTTGTGGGCTGCCAATAAAGCTTTTATATTCATCATCAATCCTTACTTTTAGCCTTTTTTTTTTAAAGCGGTTTTTGAGCTGTGGACTCTGACAAAGATAAGATTGACTAGGACAAAATGCATTTGGGAGATAATCAGAAACAGACATAGAAAAAATTTATTTTTATCCTTCAAAGTATTAGTGATGGTACAAAAATTGGAACGGTCTGCACTTATATTCAGGCAATTATTAATAATTTGCCTACTTAAAATAAGACAGAATAGAGTTTTATTTTTTTTAAGAGAGAATCAATTTTTATTGAGTTTTTCACATGGCTTTCATTGCTCCAACACTAAGTTGCGTATGTGGGTGCTGGGGTTTGAACCTGTGTACTTGTGCATGCTGGGCAAGTGCTGTAACCACTGAGCCACCACGCCAGCCCCAGCATAGAGCTTTAAAATAACATCTAAATAGTAATAAGAAAAATTTCATCATATAATGTTCATTAAAAGAGGGAATTTTACTACATCATATGATATTAATTTTGTTTGAAAAGTTGTCACTTAATAACACTGGAAAAAAATACATCACCATTTGAACTGCATTTGTGGGTCTTGAAAATATAGGTGACATTAATTTTATAAATACATATCATTAAGTTGTCTAAATAACCGTACATGTGAATTTCGTCCTTTTAATTTTAGAGAAAATATATTCAAACAAGAAAATACATTTGTCAGTTTAGGTTATCAATCTATAGCAAGGTATTTCTATATTTAACATTTAAAGGCTTCTCTGAGCCCTTATTATACCTTGCTATTTATTCATTCTATCAATCTAAAAATATTTTTTGATTATGCAAAACGTGATGATTACTGTGGTAGTTACTAAAGCTGTGTTGTTGAGTGCGACAGACAAGATTCTTCCCTCAGAATACAGACTTTCCTCATAGTTGCTAAAGCCTGATGCCACATCCCCAGTCCATTTACATACTGGATTCACAGGCTTAAGACAGGGTTATGTCAGTGATAGCTCCAAGCTAGTTCCTACAACTATGGAAACCGGAGTTTGAGAAGAAACTAGATTCTCTGCTTCTGCTGGTGATAGGGTCTACAGGCCTCTGCAATTGAGAAATCCTATTGAAGTGTTTTTTTTTAATTTTTATTCGATAAACATGGTCTTGCAACTAGGAGGGGTTCATCATCAAACAATCAAGAACAGCATTATAATGACAGAGCAAGCCAATACTGGTGCCAGACCATGGTTTCCTCCCTTTGGGTTCCCCATGGTTCCATGTTTCACTTTACTTAAGCCTCAAGTTAATTGGACTTCTCCTGGAAGACAGGGGTTCCCCTCAGATTAGATTCCCCCATACTACCCGCCTCTGATCTCCTTGATGTCCTTCCTATTCCCTTCCCCCCGTCCCCACATCCCCCAGGAACCTAGGCACAGTTCCCCATGATCATGTAAGAATTCATACATGTTGAGGTAATTGTTAGGTTAGCCTTCTAACGTACTGTTTCCCCTTGTATTCTAACTTCCAAAATTGAAAGAAAACATTCGGCCCTTGAGTCTCTGAGCTCGGGATACTTCACTTAGCAAAATTTTTTCCATCTCCATCCATTTGGCTGCATATTATTTGCCATAATATCATTTTCTTTAATAGCCGAGTAGTATTCCATTGTATATACATATATATATATGTTCAACAGTTTTTGGATCCATTCATCAAGTGAGGGGCATCTGGGTTGGTTCCATAATTTAGCTACAGTAAATCGGGCTGCTATAAACATTGATGAAGCTGTGTCTCTATAGTAAGCCGATTCTAGCTGTTGGGGAAGTTACCCAGTAGTGGGATAGCAGGGTTAAAAGGCGGTTCCAGCCCTAATTTTTTGAGGAGTCTCCACACTGCTTTCCAGAGTGGCTGTACCAGTTTGCAGTCCCATAGGTAATCAAGGCAGGGGATGCTCCACGGCATCAGCTCTGAGGGTCACAGCCATCAAAGCCCATTCTTTACCTATTCTTTGTCACAATGAGTGACATGTTGCAGCTCTTAATGGCAGATTATGCCTTCCGGTGTGGCTGCAGACCACAGAAGCTCTCTGCCAATTTCTTCTTTCTGAGTTCTTATCTCACAAATTTAAAGAATTAGATCCACACATGAGGCAGAGTGAGGACAAAAGAGTAGGATTTATTAATGTGAGAAGAAAAGAGACAGAGCTCTCATAGGGTGAAAGGGGACCTAATGGGAGCTGCTGCTTGAGTGGGTCAGTCTAGGGGTTTAAATCGTTCTTGGTTCAACACTATTGGTTCAAATTTATGCTAATTAGGGTTTGGAAAAGTACCCACACAATTGGTAAAAATATATGCTAATCAGTTCTTGGAAAGTATCAATGCTACAGGATAGTCCTGCAGTCTCCATTCAGGTCTGCCATACATCCATTTCACTGCACTTGTGGGGAAGCAGGAGGTTGAGCTGGATGAGTAGTGGATGCTTGGGGCTTTGGGACTGTGGTGCTCTGTGGACTGGGCATCTGCACTGGGTGTGGGCTGGGCAGCTACCAGGGCAACGTTGCCATATCCTGGCTTGCCTTCGCCCTGGCTTGCTACACCTCAGGCCTGCACTAGCGTAGCAGCCTCCCAGTGACTGCAGTCCATTCTCACAGCTCTTGCCCCAGCCCATCCTGGCTGCTGCTCCATGGCTGTACCACTACCGCTCAGTGGAGATTAGTGGGCTGGCTGTGTGGCTTGGTGTCAGGGATTCATGTCATTCTGTCTGCCACATAATGAAAACTCAGTATTTCTTTTCTGAATGACACATTGGGTAGCATGTGAGTTTTCAAGGCCAATGGCCACTGGAAGATGAGATGTAATTGCAAAATATTCATAGGTAAGACTCGTACAAGTCTTTCTTGAAGTGCTATTTCAAATGTTCTCTCCCTAAAATCAATTATAAGCCACAGTAAGAAAGCTAAAAGTGGATAACTGAAAACTTTTGCCTTCTAGAGTTACTGAGATTCAACAAAATATTTTAAAACTGTTTTTAAATATAGGTTTTAATAAGCAGAATAATAAAATATATCTTAATAAAATAAAATATTAGATTTGGGATATGCTTTTCCCCCTTTGCCTAATTTAATTCAAGCATTGATAATTACATAAAGTTATTAATAGTCCCTCAAAATATGACAAGGATATAAAAACAATCTTATAAAATTTTTATAACTAAACAAAGAATTAAATCAATAATGTTTTTTAAAAATTAGAATGAAGAATATAACTTTTCCCCCCTTGGTAATTCAATAGGACATGTGGGATTTGGGGGTTTGTTCATTTTATTTTACCTTAAATTTTAATTAATATATTTATTTATTTTGCAGTACTGGAAATTGAACTCAGGGGTTCTTTATCACTTAGCTTTATCTACAGCCCTTTTTATTTATTTTCTTTTGAGTCTGGGTCTCATTAAGTTGCAAAGCCTGTCCTAGAATTTGCAATACTTCTGCCTCAGCCTTCCAAATTTCTGGGATTACAGGCATGTATCATCATGCCCATCTGGATTTGGGGGCTTATTAATTTTTATATATATTACATACCAATTGTTCAATTATTAAGGGGCAAAGTTATATCTATGGTATTTGTAATAATCTCAAACCCATTTCCAATTCTGATCAACCTATTTCATATAACTTCAGAAAACCAAAAGCAAAGTACTTTGTAATAAGACCAGAAATCATGTCTTTTTTTACGTATGTTCAATATTGATATTGCATTATTGAAAACATGTTCTCCATCTTAAATCTCTAGTAGTAATATCACAAGAGAAGATGTGTCTGTGAGAAATGGTCAAAGCAGTTCCCAGAAAGAATGGGAAAACTGATTCAGTACTAGTGGGATTCTTGGCATATGTGATGGAAAGGAAGTTTATCATGTGCCAAAGTCACAGGCAGAGGTTTATTTAGGAAAATGGAAACATATTCAAGAGAGAATGTGGGCCATCTCCAAAAGGAAACCCCTGGTGTGTGGTGTTCATATTATAGTGGGCCAGTGCTAGGGGCTGGACTAGAGGTGGACTCACTATGAAGTTATGCAATTTCTTGCCGTTTTCCCTTCTGTTGTTCATTTCCCTCATTTTACAAGGGTGTGGACCAAAGGCGTGTCCTTCAGGAGAGACAATTATTCCTAAGTGCTTTCTGCATTTTGGTTTCCTTTAAAAAGACTTAGGGTATCTTTCTCTTTATCCTAGATCCCTATCTCAGGAACAATCACACTCTGGAAACAATCCAGATGGCTTTCCACAGGTGATGTTTCAACAAACTACGCTACATCTATACTGTAGAATACGACTTCACAATGCACAGGAACAAACGGTTGATACAGCCAAGATAAATTTCCAGAGAATACTACTGAAAGAAAACATCAAGTCCTCTAAGTTATAAACTCTCCAAGTTTATATTCATCTAGCGATCATGAAGTGATAAAAGATAGAAATGGGAAATTGATTGGCTTCTGCATGTGGAGGGGACCATGGCACATAATCCATGGCTGTGACTATACATGGGCAGCCAGAGAAAGACTGGAAATATTTGGTGCTTTGTTAATGTCACTGCTTCAGTTTGGCATTATGTTACCATTTTTGAGGTATCCCCCAAATCTTATGTGTGAGGAATGCAGAACATTCAGAGGTGAAATGATTAGATTACCATTTAGTCCTATCAGTTTGACCTAACCAGAGGACCTAATCAGAGGACCTATCAGATAGGTGTTAGCTGGGTAGCAACCTTAGACTGGTAGGGTAGAGGGGTTGGGTCTCTGGAGGTGTGCCTTTGGGGTTTATAATTTGTCCCTGGTATGCAGAGCTCTCTCTGCTTCTTGTTATGTCCTGAACTGTTTTCCTTCCATCAAGATTTTCTGCCCCACCTTGGCCCAAAGCAATGGAGTTGGCCATCGAAGGACTGAGGTCTCTGAAACTGTGAGTGAGCACTAAGTAAACTTTTCCTCCTCTAAATCTGTTCTTGTCAGTTCTTTTTGGTCACAGAGATGAAAAAGCTAACTAAAACAGAAATGGATACCGAGAAGTGGGGGTCATTGCTGTGATTAATCAGACCATGTGGTTCAGAAGCTATTGAAGTTTGTTTGTGGGAGGAGGCATGTTGAAAAATTTACAGGTGCAAGCTGGAAAACTATTAGGGTGTTGTAAATGGAGCCTAGTGAGCAATTCTAGTGGGACCTCAGGAGACCAAAATACTGATAGAAATGTGGTCAGTAACCACTGGGCTCATGAGATTTCAGAGGAGACACTTTTGGAAACTGAACTAGAGGCCATTCAGGTTATGTTCTGGCAAAGAAGTTGTCCACAGTTTGCCATATCCTGAGACTTTCTGTGATCCTGGATTTGATTATTTATTTATTTAAAGAGTGAATCAATTTTATTTGTTTTTTCATCTTTTTTTCCCCTGACACTTAGTTGTGTATGTGGTGCTGGGGTTTGAACTTGGGTTCTAGCACATGCTAGGCAAGCGCTCTAAGTACTGAGATGCTGCTCCAGCCCCTGTGATCCTGAATTTAAAGGTGATGTACTGATTAATCTGGCAGAGGAAATTGCAAATCAGCATAGCATTGAGGCAGTGGAATGAATATTGCTGGTACCATTTAGCCAAGCTTACTGTGATAATCAGGAGCAGAAAGCAAGAGCAGAAAATTTTGAAAAATGTGTAGTTTTGCCAGAACACTGTGAATACAACTGGAGCTAAGGGAAGGTGTTGTTGTTAAAGGAATCACAGCCACTAAAGAAAGGCTCAGGCCTTCACCCACAGAGTTTGAAAGATTCTTGAAAGAATCTCAGGAATTAGACCACACCTATTTTTTACTTGAGGGGTTTATATTTTGTCCTTGGTGAGCAGAACCCTCTCTCTGATCACTATATCCTAAGCTGCTTTTCTTCCATTATGATGTTCTATCTCACCTTGAGTTCAGAGGAATGGAGTTATCCGTGAATGGACTGAGACTTCTGAAGCCATGAGTGTCAAATAAACTTTTCCTCATTTCAAATTGTTCTTGTTAGGTCTTTTTGTTTCCAAGAACAAAAGAAAAAAAAAAAAAAGCTCTCCAAAACAGTTTTCTATCACTGGGAAAAACTGGGTAAATGGTACATAGGATTTCTCTGTATTCTTTTTTCACAATTCCATGTGAATCTAGAATTATTTCAAAAGATCATTTTAATATAAAAACAGTACTCTGAACTGGATGTGATGGTGCATGCCCATAATCCCAGTGGCTGGATGCTAAGGCAGGAGAATCACAAGTCTGAGGTCAGCTTCAGCAATTCAGCTAGGCCCTGTTTTAACATTTTAAAAAATAAAATTAAAAAAAAAAGAGGTCTAGTTCACGGTTCAGTGATTAAGTACTCCTGGGTTCAATCCCCAGTACCAAAATAACAACAACAATAATAAAAAATAATATTTTGGATATGAAATCAATGAATACATACTAGAACCTTTGTAAATCTGCAAAGAATGAAAGAGTGAGAAAATCTCTTTGAGAATTTTCCCACCTGTGTAACGGGATTCTATACCAATTCTTATAGGGTTTTTGAAACGTTTAATGAGATTATCCATACAAAAAGCATATTTTAAAAATATAAAGAGTTGAATAAATTCTAAATGCATGTATTTGGTAATAAGTTCTTTAAGAAAATTTAGCATTTTCCCAATGTATAGATTATAAAAATGTATTAATGTCCACTAGCACAAAAGATGTAATTTGTAATTGTTCTAAACAATTGGCAGCGGTATGCCATTCCTTTATAACTCTCACATTTCTAAAATGATGCTGCATTTTATCATCCCTTTGCCCACCCTTGAAGGACCCCAAAGCTCTAAAATATATACTTTAAAAACTAGCAATTTATAATAAATAGAATCACACCTGCTTAAGGCATGTGAGAAATAGTGTGCAAAATCTTTGAAGCATATGTGAAATATCAGCTGAATGCAAGGTAAAGTAAGGCATGAGCTTTGTTTGTATGTGGACTATCTCATTTAATTCTAGTAGAGTGTACAGAATTGGTATTACTCATAAATCCATTCTATAGATTAAAACGTAGACGGAAAGTGTGAAAAACTTTCTAACTCATGCACCAGTGAGTGAACACGTATTATTCAAACCCAGAAGTCTCAAGCATCAATTTTCTCACTGCAGTTGTGAAGACTAAGAACACATAGCAATTCACTGACTAGAATGCTGATTTTGGTCACGGACATGGCAGTGTTAGCTGGGTGGGGCACTTTTTGCTCCCTTGATTTATTCTGGACAATGACCTTGGGGGAAGGTGCTGAGAAACAACTGGCAAATCAGCCTGTTTCAAAGACTGGTTCTCCTTTGATGACTATCTGTGATAACAACTTCTGTAAGCACTGGAAATTATTGGGTAAAATTGAAAGCCATTGCAGTGTTGGAGTGGCAGAGAGATCCTGTGAGCAAAGATGTAGAGGTTGAAATTTCCCAGGGTCCTCATCTCTGTTTCTGAATAATACCAATAGCTCTTAGCATCACCTTTTCTAGCTTCATCACTCCTGGGGGCAAGACTCAGGGCCTTACTGGGCTGTGTGACCATCTCTTTGGAGAGTCCCACTGTAAATAAAATGCCTTACCTTGAGAATATTTCACTATTTGTCAGGTACTTCCCTTAACCCTACGGGGAATTCACTTAGGATTATTTTTTTTTAAATGAAGACTAGAACATACATATTTTATTTTAATTTTGGAGGATTTCTTTTTTCCATATTTTTATTAGTGCATTATAGTTATACATAATGATGAGATTTATTGTTATATATTCATACATGCATACACATAACAATAAAATGTGGGTATTCACTTATTTATATGCTTCCCTTCCCTAGTCCATTGGTAGTCTCCTGAAAGCAAAAACATCTAACGTTTTATTCATTTTTGTGTTCCTAGTTCCCAGTGTCTGTTACATAATGACTTGCCTTTGAGCGTTCATTCAATTCCACTGAAATTTTAGAGTGTCTCATTATTTAACGTTTTTATTTTGGCTATTCTGCTTTATTGCCTATGGGAGAAATAAGGAGACTATCAAGGTAGGATTTCACAAATCACACAGTCTTTTGCCATCCACTGATCATTTTTCTTAGTTTTATTATGGTTAAAGAAGGGGAGAATACTGTGAGCAAACTCCACAGGCAGTCCACTCTTAGAGGAGCTTCCTTACCATACGTGAGTGAGCTTTCAAATGATTGAAGGGTGGTCTCTCAGTTGGGTGGAAGCAGGAAACTCTGGAAAGGACAGTGTGATTAAGGAAAGGGAGCAAGTGTAACTGTGGTGGACCATCATGCAAGCAGCCATCGGAGGAGCCGGCTTGACCACTGTGGAGATCCTCCCTGACACAGGTTTCCTACATGCTTGAGGGGGTGCCAGAGTTGGGGAGGGAGTCTTAGAGGCCAACTCCAAGGCTCACAGGCTGAAGCACCCGCATTCAGAAAAGGGCTGATAGCATGCAGTCCTGCTACAAACCAAGCTCTCAAAGTATCCAACTCTTGAGTCGATATGTAATTTCAGAACCCAGTACTTGAGGTCAGTAATTCTCCTGATGAGAATTCTGGCAGGGAGAGGGAAATTCACTCCAAAACTTCACACCATGTATTTGGAATCATTGCAAAGCTGTGTACAAAGCTGCCCTGCGGCAACTCTTCCTTTTCCCATTTTATGGGACACAGGACTTATTCTTCTCCAGACGACATCTTATTCTGCTCAGTTCAAATGTCTTTCAGCTATTGCAGATTTACCTCAGAACAGTCTGACATTATTCAATGAACTGATAAAGTACTGTTAATTTAAAAGCCATCACTAATTCATCTATCTAAAGACAAGCACAATCTCCTAGAAAGGCTTGTCCATAGACATTAAACAAATGAGACCTGGTCAAATTATTGTCCTTATCTTTAATACAACGTGAGAATTTTTGCAAATGATCTAGTCTCCTATTGTAGTGGTGTTTTATCTCTCTAGGGAATGGTATCACTACTGGTTAGTCATCAATATCTTGGCAGGGAATTCTAGTTAACTCTTTGAACTGGTTAAACTTTTCGGAAAAGCATGAATAATTACACAGTTACCCTATAATAACCTCCATAATAAAGTACTTGTTACATAACACTGTTATTGTTTTATATATCCAATCTAAAGTGATATCCCCCGGTGAATTCACTGATAAATATTTCATATAAAAATATAAAAAAATAAGACATTTCAAGGACAAGACTTAGTTCATTAACTGTCAGGAATAAATTTTAAACACCTGAAAAATGGTCATGACATTTCCTGACTACTGTCTGAACATTCATTTATTCATGAATTATTGAACTCACACTTTAAAACACTGTTCCACAATCAGAACAAAAGATATCTGCCCTAACAAAATCTGGAACTTTATAAATGAGAATTAAATATAGTACTAAGAAAGACATTTTAATGACACCAATGTGAGTCATTGAGTATTGAGAAAATAGTTTCTCATAAAATGTTACATTTATTCAGTTGGTAATATAAAACCACTTGATAAATTTGATACATGGAAAATGCATATTCTTGAGTAAAATTGCACTATATTACTAAGCAGTATTAAAATTTTATAATTAAACAAATTCTAATAACTATTCAGAGCTAAAATATAGTAAACGAGTTCAGATAGTCTGTTAGATTTCAGACAAGTTAATTTTACAAAAATCTTCTAAATACTCATTTTATCTGCTTTGACTCATTGTTGGAAATGGTTTAGTAATGAGAGCAGTAAAAAGAAGCAGTCTCCTTACATTCATGAATTCGTAGTTGAGACTAAATATGTATTAAGGGATCTCATTAAAAGAAATTGAGGCTATAGGCAGCTGCTTGTTTGAGGGAAGAGAAAATAAATCACAGAAAGCAATAGAATGAACAGAAGTGAAAGATCAAGGAAAACTGCTAAAACGGAAATAAATTAATTGATAAATATTATGGGGAATGCACATCAGAGATCTTTATTTTGAACCCATGGAAATGAGTTTAGAATGGAACTCACTTGCTCCTCGGCTGTTCTTGGCAGGAAGGGAGAGACTGGCATTTAATTGTCAGAGAGCAGTGCTAGTGGAGGAAAATGTACCCCAGCTGCTTGAAAAGACTGCAGACACACAGTAAAGAGGTGACTGCTTGGTTTCTGATTAAAATCATCCTTGGATTTCTGAACCCAGACAGAGACAGTAAGGGATAATGATCTTCCTACTCACTTTGAGAGAGACTGGGCAAATCAGACCAATGGCTTTATGTGATGTATCCAATTCCATTGACCATTAAGCAGTAAAAATACCTTCTGAATTCTGGCAACAGAGTGAATGTGCATTCTGGCTTTGATTATTTACTTGGATTTGGAGGTAGATTGCTATACGGTAATCTTGTAGTGCAAAAACCTCAAGATCTGTACTCTCATTCTGTTGCACTCAGTGAACAGGGAGAACTGGACTCACCACTGGCAAACAGCAGAGAGGAAAAGAGAGAGCTTGCTGCTAGCAGGGAATGTCTAGGGAGGGGTGGTGAGTGAGTTCCAGGTACAATACCTATTGCCTGAGCCTGACAGGCAGTGAAGGATCAGAACAAGGGTACCTCGGCACAGAACAAATGCCTGAGAAAATTATTATCAAAGATAGGGACTGATAGATGTGGAAAATTACCAGAGACCACTCATGTGAGCCAGACAGCAAACCCCCTTCTCACTCCAGCCCCCTTTGGAAAAATCCCACCCCACTGAGATTCCATTTTAATCAGAAAACTTGCACCTTGACCCCCACCCATTACCCAGGCTGTAAGCATCAGGGGGGTCCCAGACTCCATTGGCCTCCCCTCTGAAGGTTCCTCCTGAATAAACCTGGGTTACTGTTGAACCCCTGCTCTCCTCTCTCTTCATTTCCTTCATACACTTCTTTCCTTACAGGGACTAGCGCCAGCCTCATAGAGAAAATGGAAAGGAATCAAAATTAAAATAGGAGGGTGACTCTGAGGAGGTACTTTGACAAATGAAGCTGAAGAAATAACACAGCATATGAAAGAATGTCTGCCTTGAAAATAGAACTGTGGATTCTGGCCAAAGGGGCTCTCTAATCAGTGAAGTCAGACTACAAAAAATTTCTATACAAGAGTGGTCAAAAGGCTCAGAGTGCTGAGTGAGAAGTGGGTGTTAACTCCAGACTTTGTTCCAGAAATTTGTGTGTAATGATTGAAGTAAACCAAGAAGTGTTTGGGGGCATGGAGGGACACAGAAAATGCATGTCTCAAAAGAATCATTTGAAGACATTCCCCGAGGGTTATGAGATGAGTCCTAAAGAATGATATAAGAATTTTCTGTGACATTAAAAAAAAGCGAGGGGGGGCTGGAGTGGTGGCTCAGCGGTTAAGGCATTTGCCCGGCAAGCACAGTACATGGGTTCAAACCCCAGCACCCATGTACACAACTAAGTGTCAGAGCAATGAAAGCCATGTGAAAAACTCAATAAAGATTGATTCTCTCTCTCTCTCTCTCTCTCTCTCTCTCACACACACACACACACACACACACACACACACACACTGTCCTCTCTTAAAAAAAAGCCGTCAATATTCAAAGTGAAACTGGACATGGACATCACCCTTTGGTGCCTGTCTTGAGGTCCATCCGCTATAGTCTCACAACTTGGTCTCTGCAGTCACTGGGGAAAACCTCATCATTTAACCACTGCACTTAGTTTCTCCTTAGGGTCCCTGTTCTTCTCTGCCTCTAGGATTTAGAATCCTAGACTTTTCTTCTAAATTGGCAATTTCAGAAAATCAGTGTACTCTGAGTAGGGAGAGGAAGGAGAATGAACAAATTAGTCCAAGAGAAAAATGGAAGCACCTGTTTGCTACCTTCCATGTTTTACCACTGGATTTAAACACATGCAATGTATGATAAATCAATTACCCCTCAAAAAGCTGTTTTTAAAAAAGAGTAAAAGTATTTCACCTCTTGTAAGGGCTAATCTGAATTGTCAGCTTGAGTGGATTAAGATACACCTAAGATTAAGAGTGGATTGTCAATTAGGGTGTTGCTAGGAATGATTGGCATGTGGAATAGTGAACTGAAGCAGAAGCCCATCCTAC
>PVKS010025565.1:0-29705 GCA_004027875.1 Aplodontia rufa | reverse complement strand
CATGGCAAGAGGAGATGGTTTTGGCCCACAGAGTGATCTCTCTCGTACAATCTTCCTGAATGATACAGCCCAGAGAACCCAAGTGAGAGACCACTCATGTATAGGGGCCGTGAATCTACTGATCCATTTAATAGAGAAAAGAAAGACCCATGGGCATTAGACTGAGTAGAGCACAAAGAATTCCTTCTGCTAGAAGCCCACGGCTACGATGCAGATTGTTGAAGTCTAGGCACTTTTCAGAACTCTCTTCTGAACAGGAGACGTGGAGATGATTTTGAAATCTTCTCCTGGTCAGTAAGAGCTTGACAAGAACATGCTCACAAAGAGAACATCACTCTTTCACATGCACAATTTGACATGGGCTATGGCAATGCCAGAGAGTGAGCTTAAAGTACACCTCAAAAGTTTAGATCTAAACCATTGTACAGACAAAAGGAGGCTCAGGATCTCCAAACTGTACTTTATAGAGCATGACTTCAGTAAAACTGAAAACTTTAAAACACTCATAGAGCTTTTAAACATAGGTAATATAATTTCTTCTATACTCTTCAGGATAACTTCACAGCAAAATATAAGCCCAGATATGCAAATGAGTTCATTTTCCTTGTAGGACTATTAACTCTAAGCCCATTAAATATTGTAACTGCTACAATGGTCATCTAAGTATTAGAGCAGCTTTTGGGTAGTAAGAGCAGTTGCATACTTAATAGTTTATGTTCCAAACTATTGTCCACGTTTATGTTTCTATTCTCTATAGTTAGTTGGGGGAAGAATATTCTTTTTCGTTATTCAGGAGTTTTAAATAAAGTCTTAAAAAGAGAATCTAGGACATATCCCTATATTATGCATGGAAATGCTGTCTCATCTATCAAAAGGGGGAAAAAAGTGGCAGGAAGATGCAGATCTATTGAAACCTGGAAGACACAGCTGGAATATGGAGGGTGGCCAAGGTGGACCCTTACAAATCATCATCCACCTTGGGTTTTTCTGTTTTGTGAGTGGGTACCAGATGAAAGTAAGGCCCATGTGCTGGAAGCTTGGTCCCCAAGTGTGGCACTACTGAGGTGGAAGAACCTTTAAGGGGTGGGGCCTAATGGGATGTGATTTGGTCATGACCTGTCCCAGAAGAAATGAATGCCAGTCTCCTGGGGGTGAGTTAGTTTTCTTCAGAGCCAGTTATTACAAAGTACAGCCATCCCAGACGTGGTCCCTTCCACTTGTGGCCCATTCCCTTTCTGGTTTGTATTAATTTGTTTATTATTATTTTTTCCACCATGTTATGTCCGGGCTAGGGGCCCCTTGCCAAAATGCAGGTGGCATGGCATGCTGTTTGGATCCTTGAGCCACCAGAAGCATGGACCAAATTAACCTCTTTATAAGTTGTCCATTCTACTCTAATAATAGCAACTAAAAATGGATTAAGACAAACCCTGTGTATATACATAATTGCCAGGATAGATTATTGCAGTTTCATGAGCAGAAGGAAAAGCAATATAATCTGAAAGTGTAATATTTTTACTTGGGGCTTGAGTAAAAGGTCATTTTCTTAAAAATAAAAGAATATCGTAAGCCTATGTGGAGGCACATGCCTGTGATTTCACCTCTTCAGGAGTCTGAGGGAAGAAGATCACAAAGTTTAAGGCCAGGCCTGGGTAATAGTGAGGCACTGTCTCAGAGTCAAATGAAAAGGGATGGGGCTGCAGCTCAGTGGCAGAGATCTTGCTTAACATGCCCTAGGCCCTAGGTTCAAACCCCAGTACTGGAAAAAATAATATGTGATTTATATATATTATACTTGTTTGGTAGGAGGAAGGCTGTACCAGTTTTTAAAGCAATTTGTTGTCTATATTCAATTTGCCTTAGCCTTTTCCAGTTGTTGGTGATTGTTGTTTTCTGCCATTTGCAAATGCTGCTTGTACATATAAAAAGTTTTTAACCAGAGCAGTTGAAGAAATGATCACCTTAGATTTGGGTAAGAGCAGTGACTGCTGTCTCTCCAGGTTATAAGCTGTTGGAACTGCAGCAGTGAGCACATCCTTATGTGGCTCCTGCTTCTAACTCCGCTGACCTGATAAGACAGAGCTCATCTGATCTGGGTCTAGAATTAGGACCAGGACATTCATCTTCTTAGCAAGGTTCAGCAGCCTCCTCCTCACGGACGGAGAAAGAGGATTAGTGATGGCTTTTCAGGATTGTGAGCTCCAACAATATTAAGCCCGGCTGCTCTGATAGAGTGGTGCTAGCAGATGATACTGCCTCTGACATGTAGACTCAGCTATTTTCCAGCGTGGTCCATGTGGGGTATTGTATGTATCAGAAAATAGTTGAAGAAAAAAATACATAAAGTATGACTTACAGTATGATCATCATCCTATTTTTTACCAGATATTTATTTATATTTTATTATAGGTCTTACGTAGATTATAAGATCCTTTTGATTTAAAATCTTATATTTAACTGGTAAAATGATATATAATAATACTTTTGAACTATGCAGGCAGTTTATACAATGACCTTAAAATTCCTTCTTAGATACATGTATTTAAAGCAGTGACTATTATTCTCATGTTGTTTAGATCATCAGTGCTATAGAATCTAAAGAACAGACAGTACGGCAAATCCAAAACCAAACCCATTAACTTCATACTGTCCAAAGTCAAGTTTTATTTCTCAATATTTGCATTTCCTCCAGCACTTTGACCAAATGAATTATAAATCTGTTTGAGTTTTGTTTGTTTAGCCCCCCCCCTTTTTTTTTTGAGATTCATCATAGAAAAGAGATTAAGTACTTCCTCTTACAGGAGACTTTCTCCAAGTTCCATGTCATTCAGAATTACTTAATTATAGGCATTTGACATGATTCAAGTACATTGTTGTGTCTCTTTCAAGCGTTTCTCTTTCTTAGGCTTCCTCTTCTGCATTCATTTTTGTATACATTGGCTTAGTGACCTGAATCCTTAGCAGATTAACAGCAGGAAATGTTGTCTCGTAGGCCACTGCCAACATCTCGTGTGTACGCTGCGATACTCTTTGTAAAGGAAGATCAAGCCCAGTGTTTTTGCTGGCCAAGAAAAAGCATGCTTTGCTGGAAAGCTATTATCTTCCACAATGTACCCTCTTAGCACAAAAGTCTGATTTCAAACACATGCTGAAATTGCTACGACAGAAAAAGCGAGCAGAACCTATGATGGCTGAAAGAAAAAGGCGCTCTTAAAAAATGAATAAAAAAAAAGAAGGGTTTAATGTGCAAAAAAAAGGTGGAGGGACTTTTGTCGTGTCTGTGCTGGAAGTATTTGTACACTGAATCTCAGTCAGAATGAAGGGTTGACTCTGCAGCCTTCCAACAGTTCATTCCTGTTTTGGCAGTGCTACATACCATATGTATGACGATATATGCCCATCTTATGTTTTGGTGTAAGATGTGCCAGGATACCCAATGCATATTCAAAACCTAGTTGTGTGCATATGTGTGTGTGTGTGTGTGTGTGTGTGTAAGAAGTAATTGAATGTGCGCTCCGTTCTGATAATGTCAGTTTTCAGATATTACTTTTTTTAACACTTATGGTTTTACCTATACAATGAGTAGGGATTACCCGCCCCTCACAAGTGCAACAGGGTGATGTCTTCTCTGTGGTTTCATTACAGAAGATGTAGACTTTTTTTTTTCCTTTTTTTTTTAATTAGAACTTTTGTTATACATAGTAGTTCTGGGTTCATTCCAACATATTCATACATGCATGGAAATCAATTTCAGTTCATGATCCCTTCTTTTTCCCTCCCTCATATTTTTTTTTTATTTTAAGACAGCATCTCACTAAGTTGCTGAGGCTGACCTCAAACTTATGAGCCTCCTACCTCAGCCTCCTGAATAACAGGGATTGCAGGTATATACCATATAAGTACTGATACTATTTCTAGTTTATAATGAAGGTAGTGAAGCACAGACAGGTTGAGTGACTTGTCTAACAACACATAGCTAGTTAGTCCCAGGTCTGGGCCTGATTCTACAACTGTCTAATAAATCACATTTAGAATAGTTGGAAAGCAGGGCTGGAGTGGTTGCTCAGTGGTTATGGCACTTGCCTGGTATGCATGACTACACAGGTTCAAACCCCTGCACCATGTACACAGCAAAGTGTTGGAGCAACGAAAGCCACATGAAAAACTAAATAGAAATTGTTTCTTTCTGTTTCTTTCCTCTCTCCTCTCTCTCACTGTCCCTTAAACTTAAAATAAAAAAAAAAATTGTCAGAAAGCAAACTTGAAATAGCTATAAGAGTGACCCTTTTTGAAGGCATGCAAGTATTATGAGATTAATTCTAACTTCTAGATAATGTAGACATGAAAATAAATCACATGTTCACTATTTTGTTTTAAAACTTACTATTGAGACCAGGAAATAGTTCCATATTCCTATTAGCAGAACACTCCAGATGGTCATTGCTACTGGATTGAGTAAAGATGTGGTCGAATAATTATTGATTGATCTCTCATGGTCTTCTGAAAATCCAGTTGCTCATGGAACTAAAGAAAGAGCTGGCAGTATATGTGCCATCTAGAAATTTGATCTTGGCCTCTTGTGTCAGCCCTCTGTGAATGTGCTGCCTGGTTCACGCTTGGGATTAGTACATAGGCTGGAGGATTCCATTAAGTCCTGCCCCCATGGGAGCACATGGATTCTGGCAGAAGTGATGTGGATAATGGGCTTTCTGCTATGCTTATTAAACTTGGCATTGCATGTACACTTGAGACAAAGTGTAAAGAGGCAATAGATGTCCACAGCTGGTGCGATGTCATGCTTCTGGGAACTCTAGCCCAAGCTTGCTTTTAAAATCCTCATGGACTCCTTTGTCACAGACCAAACTCTTTTGTTCCTGGGTTTGACCACAGTGTCTTGGGTATTTTCCAAGGGTGAGTTAAAAACCAGACAAACTCACTCTCCACTTAAATTTCAGGGTGGACAATGTTAGAAATTGTTTTTTCATCAAAACTTTGAAAGAGAAAAGGTAAAGCCCAGAGGAAGATAATTTAGTCCAAGTAAATCCAGGTGTCTGATTTGGGCTCACACCCTATTCAGATAGTGTGGTAAGCTCCTCAGGGGTCCCGGACTTGAGGTAAGCAGCGGTGCGATCATTTAGAAATAGAATTCTGACCGACCTTTAGAAGTGAGGAAAACAGACAAATAATCAGCAAGGAACGCAGGGATGGATGGAAGTATGAGGGAGAAAAAAGACAGCACTTTGCTTCAAGATTAATCCGAGGTAATGATGCCAGGAGAAATTCTTTCCTTGCATTTGTGCTGATAGGTTGAATGCCTCTTGCGTTCAGGGTGCTCCATGGGAGCAATAAAAGCTGAACCTCTCTTCCTGTCCTCAGGGAGCAGAAATACAAGTCACACAGTACTGCAACCATTTAAGAACACCGGTTCCAAAAGAAAATCGGTGGTCCGTTTAAGGAAGATATGTCATAGAAAGCTTGAAGGCTTTGTGGTGTGGAGACTCCCTCAAATCATATCCCCTGAACTAAGGGCACAGAATTATCAGTTTCACTGAAAGTTCTCAATGTCATCAATCTAAATATTTTCTAGTATTAACAGGAGAGGTCTAAGGAGAAGCCAGTACAGGAGGAATCTGTTCTGTTGTTTCTCCATTTTCAATGTGATTGTGTACAGAATTGTATCCATGAATTCTGAGGAGCCCTGAAGACATCTGTACCCCTGGTATATAGGCTGCCACTCCCTTCCTGAGAAGTGGGCACTGCCAGTTAGCTCCAGCTTTCAGCCAGAACATTTTGCTCTTCCTCGTTTTCTTCATGGTTGTGCAGCTTCAGATGGATAACTGTAACCAGTCTTCTAAGGTTAGAATATTTGACCTGATTTCTCTAATTTCAGGTTTTAGTCGGTGCCTTTAGAGAGCTTCACACATGCTGATTCATAGCTTTGTAAGACGAAGAAATAAAACAAATTCTGTTGTAGTCTTGTGCTGATATTCAGTACAATCTGTGCTTTCCTTCTTTTGCACTCATTAATTTCAGCACAGATTAGGAAACGATTTGCAGGGGCTCACACAGGAGAAAACGCTCGCTTTCAGAGAAGACACTGCCAAGCATAGCTGTCTCCATGTTGGGCCCTCCCCTGGGTTCAGTGCCGTGTGTTTGCGCCTGTCACTCACAGGGAAGATGTTAATGCTCTTGCTCTTTAGAAAAGAAGAGCTCTAGACATTCATTTACCTCCCTGTGGTGGTTCTTTAGTTTTGTAGCAGGATCTTGAGAAAAACTCTATATTTCAGCTCTACAAAAGAGAAATTTCTCTCCTTAAATAAACAGAAGTCAAGAAACTTCAAAACATTGGGTTTTCACATGCATATTCATTCATAGCTTTAGATGCAAGTCAGCATTTTGTGGGGTTTTCCCCCCCAGTGTTTGATGACTTATTTCTCATTTGTATGTTTCTGTTGCAGCATTTGGCCGTTTAGTATTTCCTGAGACCTTACATTTCTCAAGAAAATTCATCAGAAAGATGTCTTAGGGTAAAAGCATATATGCATAGGCAAATCAGTTGTATCCTAATGTAACTATGTGAGTTGGTGCAAAAGGCCTAAAAAAATACTGTACTGGGTCTAGACAAAACCTGAAAAAAGTACATGTTTACACACACACACACACACACACACACACAATGTAAAATTTCTTTAGATTTCTCATTTAAATTTTTTTTAACTTTTAAGTATAATTTAGCATTAGATGTAACTTTCAACTATACTCAAATGAATGACCTGGGGAATCTTAAAAAATGCAAATACCTTGGGCCCAACTTCAGAAATTTGATTTAATTGACCTGACACAGAGGCCTGGCCGTGGCTTATTTTAAGTGCTCCCAGGATCCACTGTTGACAACCACTAGTCTACAATATTGCCTGTATGTCACTGGTTATGACTTGCTAGTGGGAAACAATTTACATAAAGTTTCATCAAGTTGCTGTTGTAATTTCTTGAAAGCATTTCACCACGTTTGAGGGTTGGTGAAATATAAAGCACAGGAAGTCACCATGGATGTCCTTAGTAGGGATATGAGGTGAGTGTGCAGAGACCGCTGTGATGTAGGCCGCATATGGAAAGGGCCATGGTGGTGCTATAAATACAAAGTGTTGTAAGGTACGAAGAGGAGAGCGCTCACCTGGGGCTGGGAGGACAGCACATGCCTTGAAGAAGTGGCTCTGGAGAAGCCTCTGGGAGGATGAGAGGGACTTGTCAGGCAGAAGGCCAGGCAGCGCATCTTGGGACATTCAGAGCACATGTACAGTTGACATAAGAGATGGGTTTAAAAACATCCACCTGTTGAAATCCATGAGTTCATAGTGAATAGTGTAAAATAGAACACCCTACCTGAGCCTTGGGATATGTTAGGGCCTCAACTCATCATGAAAGGGGAGACAAGAGAAAGAAGCAGCCATTTATCCCAACTTTGGGTAAACATATCATTCTGACAGAGTATCTCTTTATAATCATACTCCAGCTAATAAAGGAGGATGGTGTGGTTACGACTAGTCTGTTTCTATCTTGCATCCTGGAGTGACTGGTTCTGGGGTGGTCGTCATTGGTGAGGGCTATTGTGACAACAAAGGCAAGCGCTCACTCTGTGCCTCCTAGTGAAATCACATGGAAAACAAGCCAGACTCTCCTCCAGTCTCTAGATTTAACTAGCAATGTACAGAAAACGTGGGAGGTAAGGGGAATAAATTAAATTGCACCACAGAGATGCAAATAGCAAAGTCTAGACTGAGGGAGCTCTGCCTGCAAATGACCTTGTATCTTAAATAAATTAATTTCAAGGGAAAAATCAAAATAAATGGAGAACCTACAGATTGTTTTGCCTTTTTCTGAAAAAATGAAGTTTTAAGTTTTCATTTACACATGATAAAAGTAAAATCACTTGGAGTTTTTTTTTATCAATATATTAAGCATTTAAGAAGTTATCTTCGTAACGACTTAGGAGGTTATGTGCTTTTTTGGTATTTCTCTTTCCTTTAAATTAGTGGACTTTTCTATTTTGAGCAGTTTTAGATTTACAGAAAAATTGTGCTGAGGTACAGGAGTTTCCATGATGAGCCAATACTGACGTTATCATTAACTAAGCTCATAGTTTACATTAGGATTCACTCTTGGTGTTGTATGTGCTGTAGGTTTTGGCAAGTATGTAAGGACATGTAGCCCCCATTACATACCAAGCAGAGTAGTTGCACTGCCCTAAAAATCCCTTGTACTCTTCATATTCATCCCCTAACCTCTGGCAACCGCTGATCTTTTCACTATCACCACACTTTGCCCTTTCCAGAATGTCATGTAGTTAGAATCATGTAATACGCGACCTTTTCAGATTTTTTCACTTAGCAATATGCATTTAAGTTCTTCACAAGGTAAATGGAGACACAAACCAGAACATCTAGCAGTGCGTAAAAAGCAGTGAGCAGTCAAGCCATTAAAGTACGTGAAAGAAACTTAAATGCATATTGCTAAGTGAAAGTTGCTTCCAGGTTTGGACAATTACGAATAAAGCTGTTGTAAACATTTGTGTGCAAGTTTTTGTTTGGACATATGTTTTCAACTCCTTTAGGTAAATACCAGGGAACATGATTGCTGAATCATGTAGTGAAACTTTGTTTAACCACATAAGAAACTACCAAACTGTCTTCCAAAGTGGTTGTACTATTTTTGTACTACCACCAGCAATAAAAGTTCCTGTTGGTCCACATCCTTGTGAGCATTTGGTGCTGTCGGTCTTTGGACTTTAGCCATTCTGAAAGTAGTATAGTGGTATCTAATTGCTTTAATTTGCAGCACCCAGATGACACATGATATTGGGCAGCTTTTCATTTGCTTATTTGTATGTGTTCTTCGGTAAGATGTCACTTCAAATTGTTTTGCTCATTTTTTAAGTAGTAATTTTCTTATTGTAGAATTTGGGTCATCAGCCCTTTGTTAGATGTATCCTGAGGATATTTTCTCTACATCTTTGACTTTCCATTCTTTTCATTGTCAGTATTCATTCATTCTTCAAACACCAAATTTCATGTCAATTTGGAGAATTTAAATTAAAAATTATATTTTTTAATAGAGAGAGAGGGAGAAAGAAAGAATCAATTTTATTTAGTTTTTCACGTGGCCTTCATTGCTCTGACACTTGGTTGTGTACATGGTGCTGGGGTTTGAATCTGTGTACTCGATCATGCCAGGCAAGCACAGTCTTATTTTTGAGCTTTAGTCATGTATTAAAGGTTATTATCTATGGTTCCTGCATATGTCAACAAGTAGAAATAGTTGATTTGAAAAACCAGGAAAAAAATTCTGAGTTGCAAGAATCAAGAAATTTTTAGAGTTGGGAGAGATAGCAGAGATGATCCAGTCCAGGGCTGGAAAATGGATTTCAAGTGGTGCTCTCCTTCTCCATCCATTGGCAACATCTTTTTCATCGCTCTGTGCAGAAGGGTGTCAAAGCCCCATCTGTAATACTGGGAAAGAACTCTCTTATCTATTGCTAGTTTGCCATCAGCAAAGTAAGGCCCAACTATAGCCAAGCCCATAGTCTTGTTCTGCAGTCTTACATTCTTCCTCAAGGATGAGAAAATGGAGACCCAAATAACCTAAGAGCCCTTTCCAAAGTCACCCACTGAGTTGGTAGCTGTGCTGATATTTAACAGGAATATCATTCTTTCCAGTCCATATATGCATCTACCATAGATTCTAGACAACCTGTCTGGGTTCTTAGGGGCAGGTAAAAAGTATGGGGAATGGACCACTCTGTCATTGTCTTAAGGATTGTACTGTTTAAAATTCAAGTAAAATACCCAGTAAGGAAGGATGTGGTCTATTTCAGAGAGCTCTGAGTCCTTACTAGAAATCAAATTATGAAAAACATGAAAAGTATGAGTTAGTTAGCATAAGTCTCTGCTTGAGCTAATCCGTGCTAATCTGTTAGGCAAAAGGAAGAGCACAGCAGAAGACAGCTAATTGAAACAATGACCAGGGTGGCCTGTGGCACATTCAGAAAAAAAATTCCTCCATTGAAGGCTCACTGTAATCTCATGGGTCAGAGGAGGTGTAGAATCAAGTGAAGCCATATAAAGTTTTTGTATTTGCATTTTATTTGGGTTTTTGTTTAGTCAGTGAGTACTGATGTGAGTGCATGCATGCCACACACAAAGTGTTCAACCTAAAGCAATTAGGTAGTAAGTGGGTTGACATATAAATAAAGAGCAGGTTCAATATCCTTAGCAATCACGGAAATGAAAAATCAAAATTACACTGAGATTTCACTTTACACCAGTTAGAATGGTAGTCATCAAGAATATAAGTAAGCATAATTGCTGGTTGAGGGTATTGGGGAAAAGGTACACTTACACATTGCTGGTGGAATTGCAAATTGGTACAACCACTTTGGAAAGCACTATAGAGATTCCTTAAAAGAATGGAACCACCATAAGACCCAGCTTCATACTCCTTGGTATTTATCCAAAAAATACTAAAATCAGCATATTATATTATACATGAATACTAACGTTTATGGCAGTACAGTTCACAGTGGCCAAGTTATGAGTCCACCAGGGTGCCTGTTGACCGACAGATGGATAAAGAAACTATGGTATATGCACAAAATGGAGTTTTATTTGGCCATAAGCAAGAATGAAATTATGTCATTTGCTAGTAAATGGTTAGAACTGGAGAACACCAGCGTAAGTGAAATAAGCCAGACTCAGAAAGTCAAGGGTTGGATGTTTTCTCTCACATGCAGAAGCTAGAGGAGAGAACAGGTTCACAGAGCTGCAAGGTAAGACCAAAGATTGAAACCCTGGCTTCATCTCATTCTAAAGCTGCTACCCGCAGTACTCCCCTCTCATTGAGCTTCTGTGAACCTCTGTTCTTATCTGTGAACTGTGGATAACACAGAAAACCATTGGAAGAACTCGTATCTCATGAAAATGTTATAATTTGTCAAGCACTGCTCAGAAATAAATGGCTGTTGTTTATAAGGATTTAAACCATCAAACAGCATTTCATTTTTGTACCATTTACTCACATCCAGTGAACAATATTATATAGTTTTGCTAACAAGTTATTTTCATTCTTTAATGGAATTTCTTTTCCAAATATATCATTATTTAGCTAGCTACAATTTAGGCTTTGCTCTTCTATCATAACGTTATCCTTTTCCTTAAGCAGTCATGCTTGAGGGGGCTGAGTAATTAACTTTCAACATAATTACAGTGGTACAGTAATAGATACCACCTACAGGTCTTTTGAATGCTTATTATTTTGGTGTGAACGTAGTTTATAGTTTTCATATGTCTCATTGTTAACACATTAAATCTTAAGGACAAATATGGGGAATGTATTAGATGTAAAATATTAGTACCACACAAACAAAAAGGGAATTTAGTTTAATTGTTGCCAGTTAATCCGCTGCAGACTTCAAAAACCTTTGAAGGAGTAGATGGAAATATGGCAGAGTATATCACAATAAATTAAGCTGATGGATTTCTCCCCCTATGATTACATTTCCCCCCTTCTCCAAATGACTATTTGATGGTCCAAAATATGGCACATATATCTGAATCTTCTGTTTATATAGAATAATTAAAATCTTGAAACCTAATGAATGTTTTATTATATTTAATAAGAAGTATTTATTCTCAAAGAAATTAAAAGAAATTTGAACAATGTACTGAAATTTATGGCAGAAAACCAGAAATAAACTAATTAACTTAGTTAAATAGACTTTAGAAAATGACCCTTAGACTTTCTGAGTAAGGGTTGGCACAGAAATTTTTTAAGCAAGTTTCTGCCTAAAACAAGCAAATGAGCTGATTTTCCTGAGCTTGGATTCTTACAGCTTGAGGGGTGGAGTTGGATCATTCTGAAACATGGCTTTTATGGATTCTTATACTGTTAGGATTTTTATATTTCACAAAATAGTTGAGGCTTTGGAGCTTTATATTTCACAAAATAGTTGAGGCTTTGGAGCTTTATATTTCACAAAATAGTTGAGGCTTTGGAGCGTCACCTAATCTTCCCCAGCCACTTCTGTTTAGGAATCACTCCCACCCTGGTCACCTGTGCTCACTCAGTCATACTATTTGGCTTTGTTTCTTTGTTGGGGTGGGCTTTTGTGGGTTGAGGACCCCTTTTTACCAAATAGAAGACGAGGGAGTGAACACACTTGCCAGCCACTCACTGGATACATGCAGCAAGCAATGTCTGAAGTCTTACCCAGGTTTATTTGTGGCAGTTGGGAGAACTTTGTGGATGTTGACTTGTTTTTCTGTTGTTTCCATAGAAACGCTCCAGAGGGCAAGTGCTATTTGATAAAGTGTGTGAACACCTGAACCTGCTAGAAAAGGACTACTTTGGCCTCACATATCGGGATGCTGAAAACCAGAAGGTGAGAGATCAAAGCAATATGAACTATTACACTTTGAATTGCTCCTCACTGTACAAACACAAACTAAAACCCAGTGGGTGTGTCATTTTTCTCCACCCACCCTCACGCGCCTGCTTTTATGACTTGGAATCCCCCAATACTGCTAATCAGCCTTTTTCTTCACGAACAAGATCCTTGCCAGCTTCCCTTATTCTTTTTATTTTTTTTTTTGAGAAAGAGAGTTGATATATTTTTTTCATCTGGTTTTTGTTTTTCCTTATTTATTTGTGAATGTGGTGCTGGGAATCGAACCTGGGTCCTCACACATGCCAGGCAAGTGATCAACCACTGAACCACCACTCCAGCCCCAGCTTCCTTTATTCTTGAAAATGGTATGTCAGCTCTTCTGGTTTTCAACCTTGAGTTATTTATGGCTCCAGGAAAGCGTTTTATATGGTGCTTTTTAAAATTAGAAAATATATTTCTGTGAAATAGTTGAGCCCATGAAAAACAAACACTTTGATACTTATCAAGAAAACATAATTATGCTCCCAAATTCTGTGGCATAGCTGTCAGGGCAGTTGACCATTGGGCCTGTTGTCCTATTCTTGATTCATCTTGTACTTTCATTTGCTTACTGAATCAGATATGAGGTAGTGCATTTGCTGACCTGACACCTGTTATTTAATAAGTGTGTAATGTCTAAGGCAATACCTCTGTAGGTGCTAACACCTGAGTGAGGTCATCTATTTAGAGCTTTTCTCCACAACTACCTGCAAAATAAGAAAAAAGAAAAATTGTTTCCATTGTACTAATGCTAAAAACTAAATCACATATGTTTTGCTCATAGATATTACTTACTATGGTGGTGTATCCTACTGAATTTACTGGACAATATCTGACTTGATTATTAAACATCTGATTTTTCTGACCAGGAAAACCACAGGTTGCCCACAAGTGCTTATCTGCTAGAAAAGTTTTCGGTAGATGCCTAAGCATTGTGATCACAGAAGTCACTAATGTAGAAGTGAATGGCGGGGGTATCCTTGTGTTATCCTTTATTATGGTAACTTGTTTGGACTCTGAATCTTCTCTCATTTTTTGCCCCTCTGTGTGTGCTAGCTCAAATCCCTAAAGGAGGTAATGGTTGTGAAAGAAAAATAAGTTTGTCAAGCACGAATTGCACATGTGTGCATTTTTGCATTTGCTCAGTGTCCAGACCCTTGCCAGGCAGGGCCTGGGGAGGCCTCGGGGAAGGACCACAGTGGAGAGGGCCTTCCCAGGACTGCTGAGCTCAGCGCAGCGCATTTGGGCATGTCTGTATCTAATCAACATTAATCATTTCTATTCTTCTTTGATTCAAATTCATAGTGTCATTTCCTTTTCAGAATTGGTTGGACCCTGCTAAGGAAATTAAAAAACAGATTCGAAGTAAGTTCTTTTGGATTATTTTACGTGGCAAGGTAAAGATATTTAAGAGAACAGGTTAATGTGAATTGGTAGCTCATTCCCAAGTGCTCACTGTGAAGAAAGTTTTTTGAAAGACGGACTACAAGCTCATATTTTTAAAAAATGTATATTCTTTAAAAAAAGAAGAAGAAGAAGAGAGAGAGAAGGGCAGTGAGAGAGAAAGAGAGAGAATCAATTTTTATTGAGTTTTTCACATGGCTCTTGTTGCTCCAACACTTAATTGTGTATGTGGGTGCTGGGATTTGAACCCATGTACTTGTGCATGCTGGGCAAGTGCTGTAACTGCCGAGCAACTGCTCCAGCCCCTTCAAGCTCATGTTTGATCTAGCATATTGGTTCAGCTCAGATAGTATCCAGTTTTTGTCATTAAACTCAAATTACAATAACTTTGACATTTGACCTATTCTCCTGCCTGTATATACATGTGAAATATAATTTAATCATATGATGCTCCAATTGGCAGTTAATCATTAAAAGTTCTGAATTTAATTATTAATGTTCCATTAAGCCTGTCACAAACATATAAAAACCAAGCTAAAAGCAATAATCATTTAGTCATTTGATAGTTTAAAAATGGAATAACAAATCAGACTGAAGTTAATTGTATGGTAACAACCTATTTTCTTGGTCCCTAAAGGTGAATTAAGAAATATGTATTTCCTAATGGACAAAATATTCCATGAGCACATCTCAAAATTGAAACACAAGTAGGCAATATATATGAAGTTGCTGTATCTAATGAAAAAAAAATTAATATTAAAATGAGACATCGTTTTCCACCTATTTAGATTAACAAAGATTTTAAAAATTTAATATGTTTAGTAATAGCTGCATTGATAACTAAGAACCCAACTGGTAGAAGTGTAATTGGTGCAAGCTTTTAAGAGAGCAGATTATCAGTGTTTATTAAAATTTAAAATGTACTTACTCCTTGACCTTTCATTTTACTTGAAGAAATTTATTCAGCATGTGTTAGAGAAAAAAAACATGTATGTGTGTACACAACTGAAAGTTCATTATAGTACTATTTGCAGTAGCAGGAAACTAGAGGCAAGTTAAATGCCCATTTATAAAGATGATTAAATTAATCAGGGAATAGTCGTAGAAGTGTGTCTTAGCTCTTGTTAGTGAAAATCAGGTAGGTTGAAAAATCTTATCTATCAAATAGTCATATTTGTTTTTTGAAAGTTATGCGTATATAGAGCCAGGTGCGGTGGTGCACTCCTATAATCCCAGCTCTCAGGAAGCTGAGGCAAAAAGATGACAAGTTTGAGGCCAGCCTCAGCAACTTTGATACCCTGCCTCAAAATAAAAGATAAAAAGGATTAGGGATGTAGCTGAGTGGTAAAGCACCCCTGAGTCCAATCCCCAGTACCAAAAATAAAAAAAATGTTATGCTTATTAACATGGGAAACTGGTAAGAAAGCATGAAAAATTAACCGTGATTACCTTCAGAAGTGGCATGCTCTATAGAGGCTGGAGAAAGGAAGTTTGCTATTTTATCCTTCTCTTTATCTATTAATTTTACCACAAGCATGGATAATCTTTATAATCATAAACAACTATGTAATTTTTAAAAATTCATATTTTTATCAATAAAACCTAGCTTAATTCTCCTGAATAGCTAATTCAAATTGAAGAATAAAGCGTAAATTCAAGATCAGATCATTAATGGGAACATCCTTCCCACTTAAGTTTCAAGGAATTTACTGTTAAAAGAGAGAAAAATACTTTTTAGGGTATTTGAAAGTCCTGAGATAGTAAAATACCCCAAGTACTAATAAAACATTATTGGTATTAAGCAATTAGAAATGGTTTAATATTAGATAATATCCCTCCAAAAGTCATTGTCTTCTAGATGTTAGTCTGCTGATTATTTATATAATTAGACATCATTTACCATATTCTTGAGAGAAATTTTATTTATCCACTAATCAGAAACTAGTTGAATGGAAATAGTTTGAGATTGAAGACAAGAATACCTACAAATGTGATAAATAGATGAAAACACTCTTTTTTTGTTCCAAGGAATCCTAATAAAAAATTTATGATGACAAAAATGTTCTAAAGGTCTTTTTATGGTGTTATTAAAGGCAAATGTGCTGAATATATATCATCGAAGTGTTTTCTGTACATAATGTATCCTGAATTCATTTAATTAGTGAAACATCAAGCTGATAATTGAAAAGTGCTTTGAAAATATACAAAATATTCAAGAACAAGTCATAATACTGTTACAAGAAAGGTTGTATAAACTTAACTTTCTTACATGTCGTCAGTAGAATTCCTTTTCCCCCTTAACTTCCCATTTATGCTATCTCCTATCTTCTTAAGGGATGAAAGCTAAAGGATAATCAAATATGAAATTGAAAGGATATTTTTTCATCATACGATTTAGGCAGTGCATGTGACTCTCAAATACAAGAAAACTATGTTGCAGACAAATAGACAGGAAACTGGAAGGTTTTTAAAAGTGGCATTTAGTATTTTTGTCTAAATTCTTTTTTCCTGTCTACTAAAATGTCCTTTTTCCACAAAATTTATATCCCACCAAAGCAGAGAGATGCTATCATATTAAGTGTAATCATTTACCATCACACCTGCTTCCAGAGATGATCAAGAACCCTTTTTCATGCTGTAGATCCACAGTAGGCCTCTAGACTGAAATCATTCAGAGAACAAAGATCAACCTGATAAACATTTTAAGTTGCAAATGTATGATGCATGGTAAATTCTAAAACTGAAGTTTATTCTTAATTAAAGAAACACTAGTCGTGTTTAATGCATGCTGAATCTTAAAACCTCTAAAAATACTATATTTTTGTGATCTTAAGTAAACCATATTTATAATATAGTAATTTATGATATAGAATATATGGTGTATAGTAATTTTCATGATATGAATGCAGTCTATTTAGAAATTTTAAGATTTGGCAAGCACAGAAGACTAAAATTAGAAATTTTTCATAAGAATGAACTCTTTTCAATGCCATAATTTTCTGTTTATCATAAATTTGCAATTTAAAATCCTACATCAGCATTATAGAAGTGTTCCTTTTAATGTGTTCAAGCTGTTCCTTTTCCTGTTTCTCACCAGGGCCCTCATCTGAGCAGATGTGGGACTGCAAGTCACTTGTTGCATAAACACATGCTCACAGTTATTTGTGTTTTTGCCTCTTTAATCTTCTTTTCTCTTTAATTTCTGTCTTTATGCCTCATTTCACTGACTTTTTTTTATTTGGATATAGATTGTAATTTCCCTAAACTTTTCTATCGTTTCAAAATAGTGTCCTGAAAAACCTTGTGGTTACTTGGGTTAATAGCTTGAATATGTGGATTCCTTAGTAGTAGTGATTTTCACTGTTGTTCCAAAGCCTACCTCTTTCAAAAGCGCAAAGCATGTTAATAAAATCACAAGTTCTCGACCATATTCCAAATCTTAGGAATAAAAATATATGGGGTAGAGCCTAAAAACATTTTTAACATGTAGTGCACATACTTCTTAGGCCCACTATAATTTTCAACTTACTTTCCTAGAATGAGGATTTTTTGCATTGAAATGTGTTGCTTATACTTATTTTCTATCTTGGGATTTTCACCCTGAGTTTATGATAAGATTGTTTTAATTACATTGCCAGAGTATTTATTAGACTCAAGGAACACTTTGAAGTAGATGAAAATTACAAAAGAGCAAATAATCCATTTCCCATAACTAATCCATTACTTTTAATTTCACTTGCAGGAAGGCCAGCTCTCATTATGAGTCTTACTATTGGCAAGCATTAAAGGGATCTGTTTTATAGTAAGAAGTGAGCAGGAATCAATAGGAAAGTAAAACCAAATCAGAATAATTTTAGAATAACAAAAGGATTTTTTTAGAATAATGGAAAAAAAAACAATCACTAGAAATATATTTGATTGACAAATTTTTTATGGCTTATAATTCCAGTAGCCCATATTTCAGTAATAATTTGACTGGTTTTTAAAAAATGATATTTAACTGCCCAATAATATCTGATCCTTTGTTAAGTCCTTTATAGGACAGGTAGCATCCTTAGCATGTGGAATCTTAAGTGTGATGTAAATGATAGCATCAAGAATAAACTGGAAAGAATAAAGGGGTTATGTCATTTTGACAGAAATATAGGTACTGATGAAGCTAAGTATTGTGTACAAGACATCAGTACAAAGCAAGCATTTAAGAGATACTTAACAATATTGCACTATTTTTTTGGAATGTTGGGAGGTGCTTATGGAGAAAATCAAGTTTCCAAAAGTCATTTAATTGTGGTGGGGAGAGCATTTGGAAGAGGATCTGAAGCATAAGGACTGTTCTGTAAAGTCACAGAAGCATGGCATGGGGGCTAGCCCTTGGCATGAATGGATAGAAGCCAGTGAGCCTGGAAGGAGTTTTCTAGTAACCCATTCAGAACATAAGCAGGGCCAGGGGAACTTTTAATGTGTTTATGGGGTAGAGGGGAAAAGTATAAATAAGACTCACAGAGAAAGAATACCCAAACTTTCATCAATTACTACATTTAAAAGCCAAAATAACAATGTGAAGAAATTAGAAGAGTGATCACACAGATAAAAAGTAGAGAAAGAGAATGAGATGTTTTTTCATGTTTATTTTGATAAACCATAATTTTTTTTAAAGAGAGAGGGGGAGAGAGAAAGAAAAAGACAGAATCAATTTTATTTTATTTTTTTATTTGGCCTTTGCTTCCCTAACACTTAATTGTATACATGGTGCTGGGGCTTGAACCCAGGTCTTTGCGCATGCCAGGCAAGCGCAGTAACTGCTGAGCCACTGCTCCAGCCCAACCATACATAATTAAAGAGAGCATTAATGAGATATGGAGCTTAGTTAAGGCTAAATAAAGTTTCAGGGATAAGTGCAGACAATGCAGAGATAGGTACCTGTGAACCCACATCCAGTGGTTCCTTTATGCTGCTGTAGAGGCCTTAAGTAGATGCCACAGGATAAAGAAAGGTGCAGTGTGAAGAAGACCTGCACAAGTCATGGACTACAGGAGTATAAAATTAGATAATGCACAGTAAATACTTTCAGGTTTCTAATTCATCAAAAATTTCCTTGAACATAAAAAAGAATGTTCCCCAGCCAGCAGAGCAGCCCACTTACTAAAGTAGTAGTATTCATGACAGCAAACCTTTCCATAAAATATGTTGACATTTATTATAATGGGATCTGACCTGTAACAACAAAGCAGAAAGCACAAAGAGAATGGGAATTAGGTCCTTAGCATTGGTATGAGAGCTATCCGGAAATTCAAAGCAGTAAATCTCATCATTTCCAGACTTATCTGTTAGAGGATTATCCATATTATTGACTCTCCCCTCCCTGTTCTTCCAGAGGCTTATCTTTGATCCTGAGAAAAGAGGAAGTTTGGTCAATTCCCTTCCTAGCTAGAGGTACCGGTAAAGGATTTGATAGAGGAGAAGATTAGAAATTAGATGAGGTTTCAGACTTAACTATGGATTTCATTAACAGAGAGCCCTTGTTTTCCATTAGCAATCAAAGTCGCCAGCCTGTTAGCACTTGGAGTTGAGCTTGGTTGTAGCTATCAGTTAGAATCCTAAGTCTAGAGGAGTTTTCTAAGGTTTTGTTCTGATTGTTTCCCCTCTGTCCTTACAGGTGGTGCTTGGCACTTTTCATTTAATGTGAAATTTTACCCACCAGACCCTGCCCAGCTATCTGAAGACATCACCAGGTATTTGACAACTGGCAATTGAAAGCAGCCATAGTGGGAACCCCCAAAGTTCTTTAACTGCTCTGGAGAAGAGTGCACTTACATCTGGTGGCCTTATAGTCCTCCATCCTCAAATGGCAAACCAAAGGCAGCTGAATGAGAGCAAATGTCTGATGAGAAGTTTTGCCAGATCTCTCTATTCACAGTTGAATATTTGGTGCTAGGCTGATATTTCCGGCTGCCTGACCCTAGTGGGGAAAACAGGCAGATTTGAGATACTGTCATCCACCCACGACAGCCAAATTAGACAGGATTCAGCCTTAAATGCTAGAGCAATTCTTAGTGTTCCTGTTCCTGCTTTAAAACAGAGTAAAAATGTCTTTAGGTACTTGTGCTATGTTATAATCAACCTGATACCTCACAGCTGTTTAAAAGATCGCACATGCACTCACAGAAAAACACCCATATAAATTTAAGAGTAACTGAACTTAGTGTGTGAAAGGGATTCCCTTTATAAAAAGCTGTACTGGGTGGCTTATTCTCTTCAGGCTGCTATCATGAAATACCAGAGACTGTGTGGTTTAAAAACAATAGAAATCTACTTCTCATGGTTCTGGTGGCTGGAAGTTTGAGGTCAGGGTGCCAGCATGGTCAGATTCTGGTGAGAGTCTGCTTCTGTGTTGCAGACAATGGGCTTCTGGCCGTGTTCTTGCATGCATGGAGGAAGGGGCAAGTAGGGTTGTCCTTCTCTTTCATAAGGGCATTGTTTTTGGTACTTCTTACTGCTGCAACTAAAAGACCTGTTAAGAACAATTTTAGAGGAAGAAAAGTTAATTTGGGGGCTCATGGTTTCAGAGCTCATAGATGGAGGTCTCCATTCCTCAGGCCTCGAACTGAGACTGAACATCATGGCATAAGTGCGTGACAAAGGAAAGAACCTGGAAACATTGCACCAGGAAGCAGAGAGAAAGAGAGCTCTGCTCAACAAGGACGAAATATAGACCTCAAAGGCATGCCCCCAGGGACCCAACTCTTCCAGCCAGACCCACCTGCCTTCAGTTACCACCCAGTTCCTTCCTATTAGGGGAGTAATTCACTAATTGGATTAAGGCTGTCATAACCCAGTCATTTTACCTCTGAGTCCTCCTGCATTATTGTCTCACACATGAGCTTTTGGGGTATACCTCACATCCAAAACATAGGAAAACCCTACCTTCTAATCCATTACCTGGGAAACAGGATTTCAACATAGGAATTTGGGGGATGGGGTTGGAGCCATAAATATTTAGCCTATCATTATTGGTTTGCTGTATGTCTGCCTAGATGATCTTACATTCTCCTTTGGAGCCCCTGACTCTTGCTCTATGTGGTAGTAAGTTTATGATCACACAAAATGACTTTGTCCTGCATGTACAGATTTTTTCTGTGTAAGGCTCATATCCTTCTTAGCTGAGAAGAGAAATGGCCCAAAACAGCTTTAGTCACTTGCTATGAGTGAAAATAATTTCTTGACATATTAGGAGAAGGGTAGCAATTAGTTCCAGAGGATTTCTTTTATATTGGGAGTAAATCAGAGAAAATTTTTAGTTTCTTATATGCAGATACCTTTTAGTCAGTATTGAAGAACTATTTCATTATTTGTGGTCACAGAACCTAAAACCTGGATTCGAAAATTTAGTGTGTTTTCTTTCTATTTGTGTAATGTTTGTAGAGTCTGTTAAATGCTTAAGAATTTTTATATCTGGGTTACGTGGATTTTACTTACATCAGCATTGAATCACACAACAGGGGATCTTAATACTCTGCAAAAATAATCTGTTGCAAAAGACCGACAGTTCTTTTCTTATATGGAAGGTGCATGATAGGTATTACTAAAAGTCATCAGTGTTTGCAGTTGGCATTATACTTGTAAATCTGAAGGGACAAATAACAAGGCAAATCAGCTATTAATGGAAATATTTTTATCCTATGGCAGATTTATATGAAAAATGTTTTGTATTTCTTCAGTTTCTTGGATTCTCAGATTTTAAGTTAGTAGTTGCTCGAAGTTAATATTCAGATCTGTTAGATTCTAGGGGGATATCTAAATAAAAGGAAACAACTTAAAAACAGGAGAAATTGTTGTTATAAAGGATGATATTGTCCCAAATGCAGGAAATTAAGAACAAGGGTTTATGAAGACAGCTCTTAATCTGAAATTTGTCTTGGTCATTTGGCAAGACCTATCATCCAGATATCAAAGTGAGATCTTCATAAGGCTAGTTGGAGCCTAATAATTATATGTAAGAGCAAAATTTTTGTCTTATAATTCTCCCAGCCAAGAATTTGTGGAAGTGTGTTGGAGACTTTTCATTTGACCTTTAAAGTTACTTTTTTATTGGTGCATTGTAATTATAAATAATAGTAAGATTCATTGTCATATATTCGTGCATGCATACAATATAGGAGAATATATCTTTAGATTTCTTCTTCTGTGGTTTATTATATTTCCTTCTTCTAGATATCCTTAAATATTTTATTTTTAAAATCTAGGATTTCCCCCTAAAATCTACATTAAATGTAGATGAAATGAATAGAAGTATATATAGATGGTAGAAAATGTGCCCTAGAATAGGTTATTGGGCAGGGAGAAATTGTTTACCCATGATTTTTATTGAATGATCTTCTTTTTATGTGTCCTAATACTACTGGCTTTTTTTTTTCTTTTTTGATCTTTCGGCTCCTGGAAGGTACTACCTCTGCCTACAGTTGCGCGATGACATCGTGTCAGGAAGGCTGCCCTGTTCTTTTGTGACCCTCGCCCTGCTGGGTTCCTACACAGTGCAATCAGAACTTGGAGACTATGACCCTGATGAATGTGGGAGTGATTACATTAGTGAGTTCCGCTTTGCACCAAACCACACTAAAGAACTGGAAGATAAAGTGATCGAGCTGCACAAGAGCCACAGGTCAGTGACAGGAAGCCCTAAGAGCATGCATTTAACTTGTGCCTCCATGGATGAGCATCAGTTCCTGTCTCTTCCCAGTTTTCATTTTAGTATATTAAGGAGGAGACTTTAGCTGAGTGGATCTGTAAATGGCAAGGTTCTGGGCTAGGTAAGCTGTCTCTCAAAAAATCCAGGCATCCATTTGTAATGTTTCCCCTCAAAGCCATTTTTCTTGTTGCTATTTTCCCGTGTACAGTTTAAGTATCCCTAACCCAAAATGCTTGGGCCCAGAAGTATTTCAAATTTCAGATTTTTTAATATTTGCATATACAAAATGAAATGTGCTGGGAATTTGACCCAAGTTTCTTAACACAAAATTCATTTGTTTCATATTCATCTTCTGCATGAAGTTAATTTGTACACCATTTATACTGCCCCTGAGTTTTGACTGACCTATCTCATGAGATCAGTTGTGGAATTGTCCACTCATGGCATCATGTTGGCATTCAAAAATACTCAGACTTTTGATTTTTTTAATTAGAAATGGTCAACCTGTATCTGCTAGTGCCTCAGCGGATGCTTTCTTATAAATTAATAGGGAGCTAAGTGGGAAATTTTGTAGCCCAGCCAGATAAAGGATTAGCAACTAACTGATATGAGGAAGGAAAATCAGCTAATTGCTTTTTCATTCTAACTGATAAGAAGGGGAAGAATCCTTGTAACATTTACTTTTTTTCTAATCAGAGGAATGACGCCAGCAGAAGCAGAGATGCATTTCTTGGAAAATGCCAAAAAACTATCCATGTATGGAGTGGATTTGCATCATGCCAAGGTATGCATTTTTAAACCCCAACTATTTTATTTAATTCAATACTCTTACTGCCATTATTTTTACTTCAGTACTGTAACAGAAGCATTGGGGATGCAAATCTCTGTTTGCTTTGTTAAACCAAATGTAGCTCTTCGGTATTTATTGGGGCGGGAATTGCTCTTCCTGGCTCAAACTCACTTTGCCTCCTGAAAGCCCACAGTAGACAAAGCCTCTGATTGCCTGTTGATTCAGTTGGAAGATTATCTTGACCAAATAAGCTCCTAGGCCCTACTCTGTCACAATGGTATCTCCCAGCATGTGCTGTTTGCTGCCTCCAGGCCCTATCTCTGCCTTTTCCCAAATATGTTCTTTGTCTGGACTTCCCTGCTCTTTTATGTCTGTCTGTCTGTCTGCCTGAACTTGTGTCATGTACTATGTATGGCCCCAGTCTAGAACCCCACCAAGCACTTAACTAAGTTCATGTTAAATTTTAAGAATTTTGTGTGTAAGCACTCTGGCATATAACCAAGTCTTTGAAATAAGAGTATTTTTGTAGTTTAACCAAAATTAGCCATCCTGGCTAAGAACTGCCTTGCTGACTGATAATGGGTGCTATTTTAGAGATGCATCTGGGGAAGAAAGAAATTGAAATTAAATGATAGAGTTTCAGTGTTGCAAGGCAAATAGAGCAGCTTTGACTCTGTCGTGCTTTTTCTAGAATCTCTGTGCTCTTCAGAAGCATTTTAAAAGTGATGAACAAAAACCACTGTGAATAAATATAGGGAAGCTTTTATGAGAATTTGTATCAGCAAAACATATGCAATTTGCTAGGCTTATTGAGATGGATTGTGATATTTCAGCTGTATTCAAAAGGTCAATATTTAAAGTTCAGGGGTAGTTTCTTCTGATTAGGGCTGACAAGATAATATCACTCCTGCATAGGGATGTGGATTTGACCTCTGATAGACAGTCACCAATTTCACGGTCTGGGATTCACAAGAATGGGCAATTACAGCCTTTCAGGCATGCAGGTGTCCTACACCATCAGTTTTAGGGTCTAGAAATGATGAGCAATTTTAGCTGTCTGTGTTCAAGCAAACATCTCAACAACCTTAATCATTAAACAGAAGAAAATCTATGATTTGTTAGGTTTGTTTGCTGCTCTTTGGTTAATATTTGGGGAGCAAACCAATCCTCAGTGACTTTGGACAGAAAACTGGTGGCTGTTGAACCCAGGCAGGTTTGATTGGTGATGTCTGTGGATCATCCCCTGCATCCCCCGAGGCATGAGCACTTCCAAGGCCTGAATACCAGCAAGATTGCTGAGATTTGACTGGGGCTTCCACTAGGCATGAACTGGTGTACTAAATGCCAAGCTCTCTGATACTTGTGTGTGGTTACAACAGCAGGTGTAGCTCTTTATTTACCAGGTTTTTGTTACACGTTTTCACTTAATTTTCTCCTGGATAATTGAGAAGATTTCTCTCTTATGCCAGGTATAAGTTAGGGTAAATATTTCAAAATAAAAATAAGAACCAGATACTTAGATTTTTTTAAAAATTTCTTTAAGTATTTCTCTAGGTAGCTAAAAGATAGCCCAAAACGAAATGAAAGTAGCATGAGAATTTGAGTAAATCTATAGCTATTTTTGAATTATAGCATGCACTTTGATACATTAGCTGCCTCAAAAATAAATAAGGGGGCTGGAGTGGTGGCTTGGTGGTTAAGGCACTTGCCCAGCATGCACAAATACATGGGTTCAAACCCCAGCACCCACGTACACAACTAAGTGTCAAAACAACTAAAGCCATGTGAAAAACTCAATAAAAAATTGATTCTCTCTGTCTCTTTCTCTCTCTCTCACTGTCCTTCTTTCTTATAAATAAATAAATAAATAATAGGGTGTGCATTGAGGGAAGTGGGACTCAGGATGTATCAAAGCTCCCATCAGTAAAAATAAAAAACCTTCACATTGCTATAGCTACAGAATTAAAATGGATAGCTGCTCCATCATTCAATAATATGATTTGAAATTATGCCAATTAAGAAGAAAGAGAATTAAGGAAGTGCAAATGTAGCCCATTATATGATTTTATCTGAATATTAAGTATAACAAACGATTTGTAGATTCGGTTTTCTCATGCAGCCATTCTCCATCTTCAAGAAGGAAATTTACTGAATTAAATTAGAGCCAATTTCCGGTTATCAGCTAGATGTTTCTTATTATGTTGATGGTATGAAAGTCCCTGAGCTTTGTGATCCATTTAAACATTCTGAACTGTGATCTTGGACTCCACAGCTCCTTGTGAAGAATAAATACTCATATTAGATGAAGGTCCAACATTTTGGATAACCTATTCCAAATGCTTTTTTTTTTTAAACCTTACGAATCATGTCTCTGCTTGTTCATCACTTAATGTTAGTTTTAATACACTTTGTCAGTCATTTATGTCATGTACAATATTAAGTGTAGATATAAATCCCTATCAGATACCCCTCGGACCCAGTGACACTGAAGGACAGCAGTGTTTGAGCAGTGATTCCTTAAATGAAAGAAATGTCATGGCCCTTTGTTTTCATTGTGACAGCCTGAAACTATCCAGGTCTACTTCAGTGGACCTGCTAATGGGAATGTAAGTGTATCTGTTGATAGTAAAGTGTACCTGTCCCCAAGAAAGGCTGGCATAGCTTTTAATACCAAAGATTTATGCATCTAACTCAGTACTCTGTCTGGTCTGTGGCAGAAAATTTGGTAGGAAAATACTCTTTTCTTTTTTTGTTCCTGTACAATTAAAAATATACACTTTCATCCAATGTCAAAGCGTACTTATTTCTGTCATTTTTATTTTTCATTCACTTTTTCTTTTATCAAACATGTATTGGTTTGATTCGTGCTGTGTGAACCTGTGATGGCCATGAGATTACAAATACAAAACAGAGCTGCTGCTCTCAATCAACAGACAGTCTCCAGGGAAGGAAGACAAGGGACCCTATTTTAGGGCCGTTTGCTACAGGGTGTGCTCATGATAACAGAGAAGCATGTTGGAGAGCATTAGTAGAGGCGTCTGTTATTCCTCTTCTTTCCCATGAGGGGATATTGTTTCTTTGTGATCAAGGATACTAATGGTGATTTAAAAATAGATAATACTGAAAAAGGTTTTAAATGGCCTTTCCCTCAGTGAACCAAAGGCTGTTTGCTAAACTTATATTCTGTATTGAAAAGAAAATGAACCAAAGAGCAGTTATTCAAGCAGTCCTTCCTGTTGCCTGCCTATCTGCTGATGGCATTGAGGTAGTCACCTTTAAGGGACTATACAAACAGATTGGCTGGTTCTCAAGAATCAGTAATACCAGCAATTTGTGAGCATCAGGTTATGACTCTTTTTTTTTTTTTTTTAAGAGAGAGAGACAGAGAAAGAGAGAAACAACTTTATTTAGTTTTTCACATGGCCTTCGTTGCTCCAACACTTAGTTGTGTACGTGGTGCTGGGGTTTGAACCCGGGTCCTTGTGCTTGCCAGGCAAGCACCGAAACCGCTGAGCCACTGCTCCAGCCCCAGGTTATGACTCTTGAACTTGCTCTTTCAATAAAGCCCTTGACAAGGCTGGAGCAGTGGCTCAGTGGTAGAGCACTTGTCTGGCATGCTCAAGGACCCAGGTTTGAACCCCAGTACCACATTCACAACTAAGTGTTGGAGAAACAGGGCCAGATGAAAAAATAAATAAAATTGATATTCTCTTTCTCCCTCCTCCCTCCCTCTCCTCATATTTCTTCTCTCCTCCCTCTCTTAAAAAAAAAGTAAAATAAAATGCAAAATAAAGCCCTTGATAAATGATAGACAGTTTTGGTCTTTGGACTCTAATTTTATTATACTCTAACATCCTCCTATCAAATGTTCCTTTTTTTTTTTCCCTTGGATGCCAGGGATTGAACTCAGAGGCACTTAATCACTGAGCCACATCCCCATCTCTTTTTATTTATATATTTATTTTATTTTGGGACAAGGTCACACTTAGTTGCTTAGGACCTTGTTAAGTTGCTGAGGTTGGCTTTGAACTCATGATCCCCTGCCTTAGTCTCCTGAGCCTCTGAGATTACAGGCGTGTGCCACATTGCACCAGCTTTATTTTAAACCAATTATATTCTGTTAGTAAACTTACGGTTTCCCAGAGATTGAGCAGTATATTTATTTTTGATTCTGGTAATGTCCATCTTATGCTTTACATTGACAGGATTTAGGAAGTAACTTCCCACCATATAGATGAATGAGAATCTGCTGTCTAAATTCTTCATTTTCCACTCTCTGCTTTGCTGGTGTTGCATAGGAACTCAAAGCCAGGGATAGCCCTGTCAGTTATAAGTAGGCCTGAGTGTAAGGTGTGACCAGCCCGTGACCTGTTCTGTCCCAATTCCAGCAAGCAGTGGGATAAGGCACTGGCTCCACGCCTCACATGCAGTCCTGCCCCTGTCCTTTTTACCCCATTCAAGGCCATGTGCATTTTCATTTCACCCTGATTTCAATGGAATGCAACATTTAGCGGGACAGACTACATACAATATATCTTTTGAGCTTAATGTAACAGCTGATGATCTCTGGGCATCCACACATTCCATGGGAAATTTTCAAAGATAAAATGTGCAAGCAGCAAAAAGCAAGTTGCAATTATAATATCATTCCATTTTTGTTTAAAAAAACTGTACACATAAGTAAAGTGTATCTGCATGTATGTGTATGGTCATATTATTTAGTGTGATTAGCACTGGGCAGTGTGTGTACAAAGGGCTTGTTGGAGTGAGTGGATTCAAATTTTTAAAAAACTTTTACATTTAAATTATTCAATAATAGTGAATAAAAATTGAGTCTCTTTTCAAAGTAACAAGACACGAATGCTTAAGGGTGAGGACAGGGCCCCTCTTGTTAGCGTCAGTATCAGCTAAAAGCGCTGCAGGCAGCATGTGTGCCGTTGGGACCGCTTACCTCAGTTTCCTCATCCACACGATGGCAATAATAATAGCAACCATCTCAACATGGCATGGTGAAGACTGGAAGAGTTAATATATGTAGACCAGAGCAATGCCTGACGCTTCAGAGGTGAGAACTGTGTGTTACGATTATCAACACACAGATCCCTGCTTGGCCTTTGCTCTGTGCAGCTTATATGCCATAAATCTCATATCCTTGAGTGAGCAGATTTCACTCCAACAAATGTCCACAGTGAAAAATATCCTCGTCAAAAACGTATTGAACAGTAATTTTTTTAAAAGTGACCACAGTATTTATTCATATTTATTCAACTGTAGAATCTGTTGTGACTTAAATCTTGTACCCTGCAAAAAATGGAAATAAGTGAGATACTGCTTTGTTGTTTTTGCAATTCTCCAGGATTCAGAAGGAGTAGAAATTATGTTAGGAGTTTGTGCGAGTGGTCTGTTGATATATCGTGACCGGTTGCGAATAAATAGATTTGCCTGGCCCAAGGTTCTAAAAATTTCGTACAAACGGAACAACTTCTACATTAAGATCCGGCCAGGAGAGGTAAGTACACATTCATTTGCATATTCTTGGGGAAGAAAGATCCATAATACCAAACAATAATATAAATTTTTCTGCTCACAAATTCCAAGCCCTGTAGGATGTGGTAAATTATGCCTAAATCCTGAGAGAATTTGTTGTAGGTTTGTCTAAAGAGCGGTAATAGATAAAATGTTCTCTTCTTTTTTATGTTAATCTAGTTGAGCTGCATACACTAATTGAAAGTTTCTTAAAAATACATTTTAATATAAAATCAAGATTCATGAATTTTTTTGTGTGTATTTCAAGGTAGTAATGAATGAATCTCTTCCCTTTGTGTCCTGTTGTTATAATTCCATTCTCTTTTATTTTTTCTCCAAGTCTGACTATACCCTAAAGTTAATAGCTAGAAATAATGTGCTTCAGGGTACAAGGAAGATTAGAATAAAGGATGCTGAGTATGAATTATGTAAATATTCCACAGCTTAGTATATATTTCCAATATATTTTTTAATCAGAGGAGCTAATAAAAGAATCAGAACTATTAATTAATTCCTGCTCCTTGAGTAACAACCTCCGTGAGCAAGTTATATTTATATATTCCTTAGTGGTTCATGCATAATAAGTATTAAATTCTATTTGTATTTGTTTAAGACATAGTTAATACCTTCAATTTCTAATTGGTGCCTAATATATTAGAAGCAAAACTCAAAAGATTCCAACTCACTTGTCTTTGAACCTTTTCTGGTATAATGTAGAATTCTCTTCTGCTTCAAAATCTCTCTCTCCTTTGGAATTTCTTGGCAGAAAATGCAGTTTTTAAAATCAGAAGATAAAGCCAGCAATCATGTTTCATATAAAT
>PVKS010025564.1:0-29708 GCA_004027875.1 Aplodontia rufa | reverse complement strand
GGCTAAGATGCTGTGAGGGTTGTCAGCTAACAGAGGGATAAACTTCGAATGCGACATGTCAGTCCAGCTGGGGAGGAGCCACGGTTAATGCTCCACTCATTTTTCAGATGCTGAGGAGCCTCTGAGATGGGCTTTTTTCTTTTTCCTTTTCTTCTTTTTAATTTGTTATTGTGGGGCTGGAATTGTGGCTCAGCTGTTATGGTGCTTGTCTGGTATGCATAAGGATGCGGGTCTGAACCCCAGCACCACACACACAACTAAATGTTGGAGCAATGAAGGCCACATGAAAAACTGAATAAAACTGATTTTCTCTTTCTCTCACTGTCCCTCTCTCTTTAAAAAAAAAAAAAGTTGCTATTGTTACCCATCTTCTTCCCTCTTAGCTGCTTATCTTTTTAACATCACCACTGTTTAGCTGCTTCGTTGGAGATTTCACAAGAAAATTTTAAAAAACACAACTATAATGCATGAATAAAACAATAAATTAAAATAAAACAGCAAATTAAAGTCAACCAGTTTTGTTTTCTGACAGCATTCGTGATTCTACTCATTGGGAGGGAAGTAGCCTAAACCATTTGGTAAAATAAAATAAAAATTCTTCTCCTAAATTATCTGCACGTTTCAATTATGCATTGTAGGTCCTGGTCTATAATTCTCTATTCCTACCAGCGTGTATTAAAAAATGCTTTTACCTCCTATTTTTTTCATCTTGTACTTTAACAAAGTGCTGTGAATATTGGCAGCTCCTGGGGAAAGGCATGAGTCAGGCCTTACACACTTGGCTTCTAGAGTCAGAAGCAGACACTGTCAGGGCCATGAAATAGCTGTTTGCTCGATCCCCCTGAGACATGTATTGTACTGTAAGGTTGTAATGTCAGAACTCTTAGCTGTTTCTTAAGGAAACACTATGTTTTCAGCCTCACATACTATTAAAGCTGCTTACAAATTAAGTTATTGGAATATTCAGGACATACCCTGCTCTTAAAGTGATTTGCCCAGAGCTCACAGGGGTGGGCTGCGCTGTGCTGGAGAACACAGTGCCCAGCTCTGCTTGCCTCACTCCACAGACTCAACTGTACTGTCCACAGCAATAGTAACTGTGAGACAAATGAGACAGGGTGCTGCCTTTTTCTCATGCATGTTGGCGACTTCTAATAGCTCTCAATTTAATCATTTTGGAATTATTTGGGGGCATGCAATTTAATTGTAGATCTTCTGCAGAATTATCACCGTGGTAACTTTTGCTAAGATTATGTGCAATTTAAAACACATCAGAACATAAACATCAAGTCTCCTTCTGGAAATTTATCCTGGACAAACAAATTAGCAAAAACTTCAAAATTTTGGATGACTGTTGTGTCAATATCTGAACAATGTCTATAAATATATATTGATTCCACTCGTGGTATATCACAAACTGCTATTTTTCCTAAACATGATCATCTACTATGTCAGACCCTTAACACATGATATTTCTTTGGGACCTTGCAACAACTTTATGAAGGTGGAAAAGGAAAGTGGAAGCAAACAGGCACTATAAGAACACCATGTGGAGATAAATTTCAGAAACAGAGGTTGGTGCGAGTATTCCCTGGGCAGGTCAGCAGACATGTGCTGACTGATTCAAGAGAGATGAGGAAGATTTGCTGAGGGTGATCCACCATTTCTGATTATCCAGATGACTGAGTAAATTCACTGATAGGAGAAATGGGAGCAAGGAACCCTGATCGTCTGAGACGGTGGTCCTGCATGCAAAGGATGCAGAATCCAGATAGAGCACTGACACAAAGGGAGACAATGAACAATGCACGGGGTCTTCTGCCATGCACTAAATCAAAACTGGCGGCTTTGGAGAAAGCAAAGCTTGACGGAGCCTAGAGTAGTCAGGAAGGTGAAGGAGGAGCTGAAACTTGAGTGGTGCAGCAAGGAGCTAGAGCTTCACGAGCCAGGCAGTGACACTCTCAAGGCCCGAGTTCCTCCACCTTTAAATTGGACTAGGAAGTGTCCCCGTCATGGCACTGCTGTGAAGACTGAATGGAACAACTCATGTGCAGCACTCAGCACAGCGCCTGTGCACGGTGGGCGTCAGCAAGTGGGAGCTATCAGTTTCAAAGCTGTTTTGTAACAGTAAATGCCTAGTTGGGTAATGTAAGTAGCTTCCATTGAAGTCTCTCAGGCCTTAGCATCTTGGCTACAATGATAAAAAGCAAACTGATGCTCAGGAAGGCTTCAGCAGAGCCAGTCATCACTGCTGCCTCAACTCATCCTCCCTCTGCAAACTCTGCATCTGACAGAAGGCCTTGGGCTTCTGTCATACACTCCCTCAAAGAGTGACTACAAGATGCACATGAGATTATATGAGTGAATATTTCTGCTAAATATATTACTAAATGAATGCTAAATAAAACATTAATATTTTTCTGGACCCATTTATACATTTATTGAATATTGACTGGGCACCTTCTATGTGTCAAGAACTGTTCTTGAAGCTGAAGATCAAGTAGAAGAGAAACAGACCAAAGTCCCTGTCTCCAATACAATTGTAGATCTTCAGCAGAACTAGCACTGTGGTAACTTTTTCTAAGATTATGTCCGGTAGTATGGAGACAGAAGACATGGCAAAACACCCATCTCTAACAGCCTTTGCTCTACCAATGAGTTATCTTCACTTCCAGTGCATCAAGTCTGTCTTTCCTGCTTGCCTAACATGCTTTGAACCTGAGTCTGCCTCGATTTCTGCTTTGGTTCCAGTTCCTTGGTACAGCCTTACGCTTTACTTTACTTTCTCCACCCTGGCTCACAGCCTTGCTTGTCTTGCACCAAAGCTGTCAACGTCCTGGCACGACACTTCCCATACAATGCCTAGCTAGAAAATGAAAATCTAGGTACATAGAACACATCTATAAGTTTATTTTGCATCTGGGTCATGATAGGATTATCTGTGCAAAGAATGGAGAGCCAGCACACTTATGGCCAGCTGTGCCCAACCTATAGGCAGCTCAGCTTGCCAGCTGCTGTCTCAGCATACCAGGCCCTGGAGTTCAGGGCTTTGGAGTTCCCAGGCAATGGGAACACCAAGGGAATGATTGCGGCTGATTTTCTGACATCATGATTACAGACCTCAAAATAACTCATCAGAAATGGGGTGAGGTGGAGGTGGACAGCCCAGGTGGAATCCATGTCAGAGGGTGCAGGGTGAAGGGTTCTGCCTACTCAAATCTGCTCAGATGGAAACAATAGCCTTTTATGGAAAATGTCTCCACTTATGGTTGGTATAGCAGCAGGTAGAAGGGAAAGTCTTCAGCTCTAAGACATGCTTCCAAATCAAACCAATGTGGTTGCCATGGTACTGGGGTTCTGCGGGGGGGGGGGGGGCACATTTTTAAACACTTGTTAGTAGTACAGAAACATTCAAATAAGTGGCAGTGCAATGGCTGAAAGTGTCAGGAGGATCATTCAATTCAAGAGAACAAGCATACAAGGTTGAGCATTTTCTAAGTGCCAGGCACATTAGATTAGGCTGAGGATGGATGCTAGGATGAGTAAGATACTGTCCACACTCTAAGCCTAGAGTCAAAGGGGTTTATAATCAAACATGGCAGAGAACCATTTTGCAAAGAAAACTATAAAATAAAGAAGAATGCAATGGCTGCCAAAAGAAAAGTACAATAACCTATTCATTTATTCATTCAAAATATATTTAAGTGCAAGTCCTGCTAGAGGTTCCATGGATTGAGTCCTAACACAAGCAGTGTATCATCTTCTAAAGTTCAGGGCAGGAAGATACCTGAGCAAAAGGTGTTAAATTAGATGGGAAAATTATGCTGAAAGGTAGATAGTTGATAGACAAATGACAGAGGGATTCTACAGCAATACTTTCCATGAAGGTAACAGACAGGATTCTATGATTAAAATGCTCATTGAGCACAGGGATGGAGGGGGGAGCACGTGAATTCAGCTATGCATTGGGAGTAGATTTTTTTTTTTTTAAGGAGAGAGTGACAATAAGAGAGAGAAAGAGAGAAATAATTTTATTTGGTTTTTCACAGCTCCTAGACTTTGCTGTGTATGTGGTGCTGGAGTTCGAACTTGCGTATTCACGCATGCCGGGCAAGCACTGTAACCCCCCGGGCCATTGCTCCAGCCCTTTGGGAGTAGATTTTTAACAAGCAGGGAGAAAACCAAAGGCATTCATGGATTGGAAATGGACTAAGGCACACATATGGAAGCATGCCAGGGATCCTTGTGGATAATAACATAGTTGGATTTGGCTAGAAAATGAGTGCTTGAAGGAGGCAGGGAACAGCTGACAAGGTTTGGTCTGGGACAGTCAGCTCAGTGGTAGGGACTTTGTCCTTGAGCCAGCCTGTCTGGTTCTGCTGCCTCCTAGTTATGTGACTTTTGGCAAGTGACTTTTTGGTTACTCAGTTTCCTTTCTGCAAACTAGGGGATTATAGACTTGCAAAGGTGAAATGACATTCCACAATTCCAATGCAGTAAGTGGTACCTGACACACAGCAGTCTTCCCTGAGCAGAGAGTGATCTATGCAGGTACAAAAGAAGAACACAGAAAGCTTCTCTCCAAATCTTTGGAAGTGTCTCTGATGACCAAAATCCATGATTCTGAGGTGGGCTGAGGGTAGGTAAAGCTTTCAGAACACTGCCTTCTTTTCTTCAGGAGCTTACTGGAAGTTTGGGTCTCTAGGCTTGTTTCACAGATCTTAGGGCACTAGAACTCTCCCTGCAGACAGAGGGTGGGATGCTGCATAGACCTAGCCAGGAGGTTCCCTGGATGTCCCCAAAGTGGATCAGAAGCAGATAGCCCACTAGATTTCTCCTGGGAGTTATATGCCCTTGCCTGTAATGGTGGAATCAGTTTATGTTGAACATAAGCATTGAATAGGCTCTTACTAAGCTGAAATGAGGAGACTCGTCCATCTACTTCACCAGCTTCCTGCAGGCTCAGTGTGAAGGGCCTCCCCAAAGGCAAAGCTGATACTAGATGTGGGCTACGCAGATCAGTATGGGGACTGTTGAAAGTCAAACCCTGCTACCTACCTCAGCCACAAAGCTCTTTTGGTTCTAAAAGGAGAGAAAGAAACTCATGAGCTAGACCTCAGGACAGGGAAGAATACAATGGAGAGAGAAAACTCCCAAACTGAAAAGCCAGACTATGACCCAGAATAGAGTCCAGGGCTTTATATTTGGGTGAGCTGAAGCAATTCAAACTCAGTAGGGGTTTGTTTATTTTTTACTCTGAGCCCTTTTGTCTTTTGGTGATTTACCTTTGTGAATTGGTAGCCAGGCTGGTTTTTCTAAAGGTAATGATTAGATTCTCTAAGAAAAGTTAAAGGTTTTTGCAATTTACTAGCAGATAACAAATATACACAAAACTAGATTTCACTTAATCCTCTTTTCCTCCTTCCTACCTACACTTTTAGTGATACCTCATCAGATACGGAAAATATTTGTACCATAAGAAAGACAAAGGAAAAATTTTGAAGTGAAATATCATTCATTGAAGAGAAGCCACCCAACTTTACATGTCAATTATCTCTGTGGGCCTCAATCTTGTTATCTGCAAAATGGTGAGGCTGGACTGGGAATCTCCAAGGTTCCTTGCGATACGTAGAATTTGTGAATTTAGGAAACCTGTTGTCACCAGATCATCTACTGCCAGGATTAGTTCAAGGATATGGAAGCAGGTCAGAACTTTGTCATCATACATTGCTTATATATGAAAAAGGGTTTAGCTGTTTTTCAATCACAATATAACTTAAGAATAAATTCATCTGCCAACAAATCTAGTACCCAACCAATAATTGTGATCATTAGAGATGGTCCTAACCAGCTAGAGCCTGGGCCCCAATCTCTTGTTCTTTTCACAACAAACTTACTCTGTATATGTGAAAAAGTTGTATTGAGTAGTGGATATTCCCTTTGTTTATATGTTTTCATTAATTCAATCCAACTTCCCCATCACTTAAACCAAACCAAATGTATCTAAAAAATCAAATAAAAACCCCTAAAGACATAACAAGAGTCAAGAAAAGAATATCCAAGGGAAGCAGGCAAGAGGAGACAAGTAGAGGGGAAAAAATCAGAGTGACAAAAGGAAGAATTCAGAGGAAATAAAGATGAGGTCTTTATATATTTTCTGGGTAGTTTATTTTCTTCATACTTTCTAAAGTTTTTTCAGAAATGCAATGTGACAGAATTTAACATCTTATAATAAATTGCACATTTTCTGACTTGATAACAGCCACTAAGGGGTATAACAGCCTCCAGCTACTGAAAATAATTTACTTGCAGAAATAAAAATAAACTTTTGTTATTTATTTTTTATAGTTCTTAAATCATCAACCATCCCTTTAGTAGCTTTGAAATGAACGAATGAATAAAACGTTATATTCTCGGTACTAGTTGAGTCCTGTTGATATCACACATAGACAACATCACACTAGCATCCTTGTATCCCTCTAGAGAGAAGGTATCTTGCTTCCTCCTGTGACATTCCATTCCATTTCAGAAAATGCTTCCTTTTCTTGGTCTCAAACCCATCTCTTTCAAGTTTCTATTGATTGTCCCACTTGGGACGTGTCTGGCAAGCCTCTTACACATAGCAAAATTCTCTTGTATTTTGAGTAATTAAAACCATGTACTATGTTTCCAGGCTCCTCTCTCTCGTGAGTCCAGGGTTTTTTTTCCAGCTCATTGTACTCAGATTCCTCCTGATTCCAGCCATCCCCCTCCAGTGTAACCCAAGTTTACATTAATTCTTTGGCTTACACTACCCTGTTTACACATATTGAGTTTCCTGTCAATTTAAAACCTCTCAGTCTTATTCATATGGAGCACTGCCTCTAGTCAGTTCCTTGAAAATAAGCATAGTGTTCCTCATTTATTCCCATTAAAATTCGTCTTCTTAGATGGGGTCCATCATTCCTGATGAGGTCCATTTTTTTTTTATTCTGCCACTCAATGTATTAGGCATTTTTAAGAGCCCTGTGTCATCTGTAAATTGGTGAGCAACACTTCTTTAGTGTAGCTTAATTCATTGATAAAAATCTTGAATAGACAAGAACAAGAAAAGAACAAATGACACATGAGCAGAAAATGGATCATCTGATCACTAATAGAAAATCAATCTAAATTTTTGAAATTAATTAATTCATAAAAGTTTGTCAATCATCTACTACTCTGTATGAAGCACACAGGTGCTACAGAAACAGTAAGGAGCAAAACAAAAACTCAGCACACATGCAATTTGCATTCTGTTCAAGTGATCAGTGTCCTTTAATGGTCACTAATTAGCACAGTTTGGGTATCACTCTGTTTTTATGTCTCAGTTTGGCTCAGAACACTTTGCTATGTGCCTTATGAACTGTAGATACACATGCAGAGAACTATCCACTTCCAGTCCAACAGTGCTGACAAAGAGAAATCAACTATTCAAGATCATTCTGACATTCTTATATCCCTCTAGAGAGAGGGTAACTTGTTTCCTCCTGTGATGTTCCATTTCATCCATTTTAGCCAAAACAAAAAACTTTATTGAGGTATGATTGATATGTAAAAACTGTATATATTTAATATATGCCACTGAATTAATTTGTGTTAAGTATATACTCATAAAGCCATTTCTACCATCAAGGCCACAGACATATCTATCACCTCCTAAAGTTTCCTTTTACCTTTGTAATGAAATTTTAAGTATAGAATACAGTACTGTCAAGCTGCATGATAGATGAGATGATTCATTTTTGCTGAATTGGCTCCTAGCTTTCGCAATTTTTTATTTTTTATTTTTTTTTACTGTTCAAACTATTCTTTTCATAATCTATACCAGAATCTTTCCTAGACTTGTAGAACTCACTATCCAGGAGTGTTTACAATCCTTTCTTCATTTGTAAATCCAGAACCTAAGGCTGGCTGGTATGTGTGGCACTCATGTTCATGATATTTTTATTTATTCATCAGTGTGCATGGAGATGCCACCATACGCAGGTCACTGTGTTGGGGGAGGAACAGTTGGGACTGGGTAGGGATACAAAGAAGTATGCAATTTGTAGCCATGTCTTAAAGCCATTGTTCCTTTTCTCTGGTAGCGGAGAAAAGAATCAAGAGAGAGAGACTCAGAGAACGTGGTAGATGCTAAAAGAGAAGTACAAGTGGATTATACAGGGAACCTCCTGATGTCACAGGAGGAAAATACTAACACTGTCTGGAAGCACCTGAGAAACTTTAGGAGAGGGATGACTTTTGGGTTTTGTGCTTGGCACTGAAGGGAGGTCATGGTGTACGATCTTTCGGGGCAGTGCTGTCTAAGCATGAAGTCTAGTATAAGAAGAGACATGGGCAAGCCTGAGAGGGAACAGTGAGCAGTTCAACTCAACCAAAATACTGCATGGGGAAAGAGAAAGCTGAGATTGACAAGATAGCTGCTAAGGGCAGTGGTGGCTGCCAGGCTTTTAATTGGACCCTATGACATATAACCCAGGAGTCACTAACGGCATTTGAATAGAGGCTTAAGCAGATGTGCTTACTTATACAAGTGAGCAGGTTTTTACTCATGAAATGATGATGATGGTGGTGATGACAATAATAACAAGGATGACAATGAACATTTATGGAATGATTGCTGTGTGCCAGGCCCTTTTCTAAATGCTGTTCATGCATAAGCTCATTTAATCCTCCCAACAACCCTATGTTGTAACAAAGAGGGTAAAACACCAGGCTGTTCATTTTAGAACACAGTAAGGAAAAAGAGAATAAAACACAAAAATGCCAAACAATAAAGGCAATAACACAATCCAACGGGGAGCTACGGAGTATTCAGCACAAAAAGAATAAGAGGTGACACACTGCAGGAGGCAAGCAAATGTGTTATAAATAACACAGATTCACCTCCCAAGGGATGCTGTGAGGAGGGTTCTAAAGAGGGTCAGGCCTGGCTGTGGAGGGCTGGCTGCCAGGAATCTGGGTACCGCTGCTGGCCTCTAGTTAGCTAACTTCCTGGGCTCAGAATAGCCCTACTCCCTGGAGAACAGGACACTGGGCTTAGAGCACCTGCCCTCTAAGTATGTTTCCCTGATAACAGAATCAGAATGATTCAGGGATTCTAAAATGCATATTCCTAGGCCCTATTAAAGATCAACCACCTCCAAATCATTGGGAGTGGATTCCAGGAAGATGCTTTGAATCTGCTACCAGGTTATGCCTCACACATTAGGAACTGGGTACCAGTGGCTCATACATAAGTCAAGCTGCTCCTACTCCAGAAGGTAAAAACACAAAATAAAGAATTCCACAAGGCTGGGAAGTTGTTAACATCACTACAAACAAGCTCTTTCTGGTGCTTTTGGGTCCTCATCTTATATTTATGATGCTGCCAGAGGCCAGAGCACCTTCGATCCTTGCTTTCTCCTTTACCTTTCTCTGCTCTGCCTATTCCTCAAAAGGTACAATGTTAAGCATTCTTGAAAGTCCCTCTACCTCATAGTCTTCTGTAAGGTCTAACCCACTGATGAGAACATTTGCCACCACCATGAAATTCCTACACTGATAGAATAGAGAAAGTCACACATGGGCGGGTGGCTTTATTTTTATAATTTTTTTAAGAGAGAGAAGAGACAGAGAAAGAACAAGAAAGAATCAATTTTATTTAGTTTTTCATTGCTCTGATAAAGAGAGAGAAAGATAAAATTGATTTTTATTTATTTTTCATTAGGTTCTGATTTCTCTGACACCCAGTTGTATATATGGTGCTGGGGTTTGAACTCAGGTCCTGGTGCATGCCAGGCAAGTTCTCTAACTGCTGAGCCACTGCTCCAGCCCTGTAATTTTTTTTTTTTTAATAAAAACTGCTAGTGCATTTTTTTTCATTATCCTTCCAATTAGGCTACAGTTTATAAGGGATTTGACCCTTTATAACAATTCTGTGTTGTATAGCAAGTACCCATTCCTGAGTGAGGAAGAAAATTTTCTTTACTGAACAGAACTGAGATCTATCGATCCTTTCTCACTGTATCCATGGAGGGTACAATAGCTGAGCTGCTCCAGCACAGCTGATGACTTGCATCCATGAGCAAAAGAGACCTACTGGTCCCCTCTGAGTGTAGGCTGTGTGAACAGTGATCACACAGGTTTCTATATCTGTCAAAACTCATCAAACTCTTTATTTAAATGGATGTGATTGATTTTATTTAAATGTTATCTCAGTAAAATTTATTTATATGTAGCCCTATCATGTGCCAGACACATTTCTTATATTCTAAAGAGGGAGGACAGGTAATCATGCATAAGAATAGATTCAATTCATGGCAATTGTGTTTGTCAGCTTTTCACTGCTGTGACCAAAATATCTGACATAACCAACCTTAAAGGAAAAAGTCTTTATTTTGGTTCATGGTTTCAGCAGCTTCCATCAATGGTAAGCTGGCTCTGTTGCTTTGGGCCCAAGGTGAGGCAGAATATCATGGCAGTTTCCACCACTTCCCAAAAGCCCATTTAACTATGAATCCACTAGTGGATGAGTGAAGAGCCCTCATAATCCAGTCTGATAAAGCCTTCAACACCTGACTCTTTGGGGGACACTCTAGATCCAAACAATAATGAGGAATAAAGGGCACTTATCCCCTGGCTCTCGAGTGGCTCTGATAGACAACTGAAAAGTACTTTGCATACTCCAGCACCTGAAATGATGCTTACAATAGTACTCAAAATAGTCTAAAGAAAGTAGTATAGAAATGTGCTCATAATAGTGTCTGGCACAGAATGAAGTATCAACCTTGTGGGCACCTAGCATGCCTCAGGACAAAAGACATTCTTTGCAAACATGGGTTGTGAGTGGGCCTCATTATCACAAATTTAACTAGTACCAAGTGCTAGGAACTATGAGGGAAGCAAAATTTAATAAAGAGTTAAACTTCAGTTAAAATGATTCCTATGTTTCCCACAACACCATGACCCTTATTTCAAAATGAGCCAAGTTGAATGTTTTGCGAACATTAAACCCTGGGGCAGGCATAAAGGACCTCAGCAACATCACTGTCCTGGACTGACTCATGGCAGCTCACCCTGTCTCTGTAGCCTTTTATGTAGCAGCACAACAAAGCATTTTATTTCTGGAGACAGGACTGAATTTGTTGCATTTCAATCTTGTCTCAATCCCTATTTTTATGGGTCAGATACTGTCAAAACAAATTCCAAGAGAGTTAATCAGTGGACAAAGGCCTGTTTCCCTTATTGTTGCTAGAGTCCGAGATCCCAGGTAGGCAGCAAGTGCCCCAACAGGTAAAGCAAACTGCACAAGGCCCAAGTCCACACCCCACCAAACATTTTCTGGAAGCCTGACAGCTCACTGGTAATATGAACAAGTCTAAAAAGTTGGCATAGTTTTCTTCATTTTTCCAAAGGGGAAAGTAAGATCCTGAACAAATACGTAGGTTGCCAGTGGTCATCAGCCAGGGTTTGAACCACCTGACTCCATACTCATTCCTTATCTCTACCCTGCCAGCCCAGGAGTTAACAAAAGGTGCAGAGCGGCAGACTGTAAGGCAAAGACCACTGTGCTGTCTTTGCCCTAGGCAACTGCAGTGTCACCAGCTGTATTGGTATGAAGAGAACTTGGACACAGCCCCCCTTCTAGTGAAATTCTCCCATCTGGTCCAACACAAATTTACTATTCCTGCAAAACTTCTTGAATCTAAAAGACCTGGCCTCCTGGGGTGTAGCTCAGTGTCTAAGTACTTGCTTAGTATATGTGAGGACCTGGGTTCAAACCCCAGTACCAAAAAAAAAGATCCAAAACATGATCCAGTTCAACAGTGATTAGTGGGAGAGGGGTACGTTACCCTGTATATTTCTGGAGCAGTGGCTCAGTGGTTACAGCACTTGCCTGGCATGTTTGAGGATGTGAGTTCAAACCCCAGCACCATGTACATGGTGAAGTGTTGGAGCAATGAAAGCCATATGAAAAACTAAATAGAAAATTGTTTCTTTCTCTCTCTCTCTCTCTCTCTCTCCCTCTGTCCTTTTCTCTCTTTAAAAAAATAATAAAAGGTCAGGTTATTTACTAAAATATTCATAAGTGAATTCCAAGTTTTCTGTCATACTTAGAGGTTATTATTAACTTTAAATAGCCTTATAAAAAACACATAAAAGACAAAATTGTAGTCAGTTGAAAAATCTAGATGACTGGTTTGGGTTATCCTGGGGGACTAAATTCTGATTTTAAAACCTGAATGTTTTGAACACCAGAGAAGTTGTAAAACATGAGATCTTGACAGAAGAGGGTGATGTGGAGTGACCTGTCTTACTAAGAGATGAGAGTGACACCCAGGTCACACCCTCACCTACTTGGCCTCAAACCCACCCCCACCCCCGCTTTTTTTCTTGTCCAATGCGGCAATTAAGTTTTCCAGACCAAGTCAGTCTCTAAAGGCATGTTTGTCTTTGTTCTTGACTTCCTGAGGAAATATTGCTTAATCCACTTAGCTACCAAACTGAAGGTATTTTAAAGAAATCCAGTAGTGCCTAAATAATTTGGGACTGATAAATGGCAGCAAAGTAGGGTCCTCATTCATAATTTTAACTTCTGTTTGCCGCAAACACCACCCATGTCCATTTCCAGGTTACATGGTGGGAAAACAGAGACAGAAAACAAACAGATAGACCAAAGCACACCTAACAGACAAAAAAGGAGGACGATGCCTTTCCTAAAGTCATGTCCAAGAGTCACAAAACGAGTTACCAGTCACAAGGAATTACTCCTTTCCAAAGCATCCAAGATAGTCTTACGATGAATAGTGCTGCTTAGCTGTGGCCCACAGTTCTCTACCATGTTATGATTTTCCTACTGCTGCTGTAGTGAATGCTTCCTGTCTGCCATGTGAGAAGGAAGTCAATTGCTGCCTTGGTTCCCAGAGAACAAACCTCCCTGCTTTCCCACTGAACAATTTCCTCTGGACTTAAGTTTTGTTTGTTCGTTTGTTTTTGTTTTTTATTTTGTTTCTCTCAGAATGTCAGAGCTTGAGCAGAGGCCTGAAAGGACAACCTAGATGTTCCGGAGACTCTTCAGTGACTCAGAGACCCACCCGCCCCTTCATTCCCTGTCTAGGTTTACACATTCTCTGAACTCATGCCCCTCACTCCCATTCTGCCTCTCTCATGAGCTTCTTTGGAGGGGCTGCCTGGCTGTTCATTTCTTCTCCCAGGATCTTGGTGCATCAATCCCCTTGATCCGTGTCTTGTGGCTACCACTACCTGATTGCCACCATCCACCTTAGGAGCCAGGGCTGGGCCCCCAGGGCTCCCTGACCTGAGTCATCTAGGGGGATAGCTCTGTCAGTGCTGAAGGATGTAAACACAGAGATCAGCATTTGGCATTAAAAGAAAGCTTGTGCTGCTGTTATAAATTTCACTTTTATGAATCTCCTTTCAGTCAAGGCTGAGCTAGATAATCTAGTCCAACATAATACCTCTTAAAAACAAATTAGGTTGGAGCTGGAGTGGTGGCTCAGCAGTTACAGTGCTTGCCTGGCATGTGAGAGGATGCGAGTTCAAATCCCAGCACCATGTACACAACAGAGGTATCAGGAAAGCCACATGAAAAACTAAATGAAATTGATTCTCTCACTGTCCCTCTAAGAAAAACATTTAATAAAAAAAAATTAGGTTTACAGAATGTTGATATTTTATCATTTATTCTGTTTAATTCCAGTGGCTTATTTCATAAACTTAAATTTCAGAAATCATCCAGTTACAATATTTTAAGAAAAAAGACTTCAGAACTGCTAATAGGGAGACCTCTCCCCACAAAAAATATTAGTACTTCTCACATAAAGAATCCCCACATAAACTTATAACAACAGCTTTTGTGAATTATTTTTGATGAACTGTGACTTACTGTAATGATTCATCATTCCAATTATTGTTTTGGAGTTAATGGTGTTTGCTAGTTTACAGCACAACTATGATGCTTACTGAAGTTAATGAATCCATAAGACCATAAATTTTATTTGGTTATATTCTTTTGAGTGAGTAAAATTAACTGATCTCTTCTTTTTACTATGTCTTTTTGGGCAGTAAATTCAGCTAATTTTTTCCTCTTCTTTTGTTCATCATCTTTATCCCCAAGTAGTAAACCTCTGGTGAGTCCAGGTTCACCTATCTTTTCTGGGGCATCTGTCTCTAGAGCTGTGAAACATTAGAACGTAAGAAACACCCTACCAGTCTAGACAACTGACCTGACTAATGGAAAATACAGATGGGAAATTCGTGTTTGGTCCCATTTGTCTAAATGTTTAGGTCCCATGGATTTCCCCTCCACCTACTAATTAAACTTATGTTAATAATACCTACCATTTATTGAATACTTACTATGCATCAAGCACTGTAACAAGAAATCACCTACAGATGATAGAACAGAGGGTAGAAAACTTGAGGAACTGGTCAAAGCAAGTGGCAGGGCTTATAATAATAACGTCAGGCTTTTTCTCAATAATAAGTGAGTCAATTTCTTGCATGTTTAATGCATGCCTGGAACTTTCTAGGAGCTCTGTCTCATTTAATTCTCAAAATAAACATATGATGTGTATTTAATCATTCCCATTTTACTGTGGAAAAACCAAGATTCAGAGAGGTTAAGCAACTTCATCTTTTCTATACATAGTTTTATTTATTTTGATAAATTCTTAAATTACCATTACCTCTTCCACGTATGATACTGCAGCTTCCCACAGGAGAGGCTCACAATCTCAACTCAGGAGCTCTAAGCCTACTTTGATATTGGCAGATTGGAACCATTGGGATGCATTTGGCTGAAATGTTGACAGCACTTGACAAAGCATGCAGCATGCTTTTCAGCCACTCTGCGACAATGCTATAAAGTAGCAATTATAATTATTCTGCTTTAAGAGATGAGAGCATGGGTTTGGTCAAGCTTATGTAGTTTGTCAGGGGTGTCAGTCTAGTAAGAGGTAGAAATGAGACTAATAAAGACATTCTCATTCCAAATTCTGGGCTCTTCCCAATAAATCATGCTGTTTCACTTAGATTCATTGAACCTCATTATATGCATGACTTACAAAACTACACTCTTATTCCTTTTTCTAGCTCTCAAATTCAAGTGCAGCCCTGGTGTCCCTCTGCTGGGAATCTCCACTTGAATATCTGAACTGAAGGTCATTATCCTTTTGTTTCTCTCATAGTACAGATGGCAGGGTCCTGTATGAACAAGACATTTAATTTTTTAACAAATCAATGAAGGAAATATCTGAGCTGAGTGTTGAGACAGGACCTGGTCCATGTGGGCCCAGAGGTACCAAGATCTCTTCTCCATCTGTCATGAACATCAGTGGCTTCAGCTGTACTCAGTCTTGAGAATCAAGGTTGAGAAGGGGCCATTTCCCCCTGGCATCCCAAGTGACAGAGGGACTCTGTGGAGCTAGCTGCAGTGGGAGGAATACCACCTGCCTGAGAGGTGTAGACACTCTGGATATCTCACGATTGGTTGAAAAACTCTAAGATTACATGAGAAAATGTGGCAGAATAAAAGCCTGAAGATAAACACGATGACTGTGGTTGTTCACAGTAGTTTCAAACCTATTTCGAATGATTATCACAATGTGAATTTGCACAAATGCCTAAAAGTTTTCCAACCTCAGTTTCCCTATTGGTTCAGTAGGGACATATCACAGGGCAGGTAGGTAGGCAGGCTGCTAAATGAGGTAGTGTATGATGCTAAGTAAATACTGATTACGATTATAAGCATAAGCCATATTTCCTTGCCACTGAACAATGACTAAAGATTAGAAAACTTCACATTTAAATAATGAAAAAGAAGTTTCCCTAGTCCTATGCTTCATTTGGAAAACAACATGATGACAAGCCTGTCAAAGAGCTAATAACATGATCTTGGTGGTCAGGACGTACAAGAATGCTGTTGAAAGGTGACTGACTATAAACTGGTCCTGTCAGAGACAGGCCAATAAGGTCCAACTACCTTACTTATGAATTGCTAAAGAAATTAGTTAATCCTAAAATGGTAAGTTTCCAGACCAGCCTTGATATGACATTCCCTGAAAGAAAGACCTACTAATTTTCTAAAAAGTATATATGAGAGTTGTGAAAACCTGGGCCCTACCTCCACGCCCACACCACAGACTTCTCACCACGCACACAAAACTGATTAAATCAGTCCTAGAGTAGGTTTGCAGAGCAGTTGAAAGGTCTGGCATTCTTGAATAATAAGAAGTCAAGAGCTGCACTATGAAGTGATACTTGACACTCAACAGTTTTTCTTTTTTGTGAAGATGCTCTCATTTACAGGATTTTGAAAAGCCTCTTAGTATTTCCCCATGGGTAGGTTCAAGGCTTCATACATGGCAGTAGCCAAAAGGTTTGCACTTGTGCGTGCAGCTTGCAGAAAGAAAAGCAAATAGGAGGCAGTGTTTTATCAGAAGGGGGAAGGGCACACCAGATTCCAAGACAGAAATACAATCAAGTGGGCATCTTACTCCAGGGTTCCTTTACAAGTGGTTTCTTGGCAGATGCTGCAGAGAGGCCAAATTTAACAGCTGCAAGACTAACTGTATCTCCCTGGAATTCTCATCAGTGCCACCTGCATCTTTAAAAAGGGGGATGTTAAACATTTCAACATTTATGTTTGTTAGTGTCAATACTCGTTAAATTTTGCATTTGCCAACTTATTTTGCTGTAGAACTCAAACCATTTTGCCAAAGAGTAACAGAAGTGAAGTCAAGAGGTCATACTCAACTCTCCTTTGATATTGGATAGCCTGCACTCACATGAATACCCAGTCGGCTCTCCGAGGAACTTACCAAAGGGAGGAGCCACAATTTTTCATTTCTTGGGCTAGTTTCTTTTAGAGAAACTAAAGTTCCCCTACCAATAAAGAATTTTATTTTCCATAGGTGTTATCAGATGGGATATGCTACCCATATAGAGGATGCCTTCTTCTGAAATATCTGTGCCAAAATCACCAAGTCAAATTAGCTCTTCTGTTAATTGAAGAAAATTTTTCTGCAGGATGGTTTCACAGAATCCCAAGGGGAAAAAAAGCTTTAGAGCTAGAAAGAGTGTGCATGAATTGTGAATCCAGACACTGATTTTAAAAAATGGGTATTCTCCCACTAAAGTGAACATCTGTGCCAAGTGGTGTTTCTGGAATGTGGGACTTCCAGTGAAAAAACTAGGACAGTCTTGGGCAAACCAAGATGGTGAGCTGTCCACTCAGGTTTAATCCATCAGCAAGTCTAGGTAGCTTCATCTCACCAAAATACTTCAAATCTGATGCCTTCTCACCAACTCCAGGCCACCAGCTGGTCCAAGCTATTTGGTAGCTCTGCCTGTTGCAATCACTTCCCAATGGGTTTCTCTGATTTCTCTCATCCCCCTAAAATCCCTTTGGTATACACCATCAAGGATAATCTTTAAAAAAAAAATAAAAGTGAGAGAGATCAAATCAAATCAATATCTTCCTTAAAATTCTTCCATTGCTTTCCTTGGCACACAGAATAGCATAGAAATATCTCAACCAGACAAAAACCAGACTTGGCTGTATATTACTATTTTCCCCACAGCTGAATTAGGCTGTTCTCATTGAAATTCAAACTAAACACATATTTGTAAAAAAGCATTCATATACCTTAGAGAAGTGGAATGATGATGAAACAGCCCTGAATTTGCTGCTCTAAGCCTTTTGACTTGATCTAATAGATGTCAGAAGACCTCAAAGTTGGTTCCCCATCTGCAGAAGCACTTCCAAAAAGGAGAATTCACATTAGGTCTTGGGTACATTTCAAAACATATAGCAAATACAATATATTAAGGGAAGAGCGAAAAGGTCTATAAAGTCTTACATCAAAGGAAGCATTTGGATTTGCTTGAAACTGTTTTCTAGACATGGTCCAGTCACAGGTTTAACAATGGCTAAGTGACTCCCATGAGTGGAACAGATGTGGGGTTAGGCTTTTGCTTTAAAAGCTACTTGTAATAGCCATCTTTGAAGCTCAGCGAGAGTAATCAAATACTTAGGCACTAAAGCTTTTACTTATGAATATCTAAAACATTATTAATTTAAAGTGTATAAGATCCAAAGAAACTGAGGCACAAAGAAATGCCACTATCATTATAAAGCTATACTGGTAGTAAAGAAGAGACAGAACCAAGGAGACATATCTTCCAGGTCTGCATGTATGTCCCTCCCTTTGCTTCCACCTAATTAAGCCAACAAGGGGAGGCTCCACATTGCAGACAGCTGAGCCCAGCAGTGAGAGTCTAGATCAGGGTTATCAAAACAGGAAGAAAGGGAGAAGGAATGACCTGAATCAGAATGACTGATCTTGTGTACCTATCACTACTTTTGAGAGTAAAGAAAATGGCAAAAAAATTGAATGAACATGAAAGATACTGTCGAGGGGATTTAAAGACAAGCCAAAGAAAGGGAGAAAATATTTGCAAAACACATATCTGATAAATGACCATTATCAAAGGACCTATATATAAGGGTCTGATAAAGGACCAAAATATAAAAAGAAATTTTCAAACTCCACAATAAGAAATAAATCAATAAAAAAGAGACAAAAGATCTAAATAATCACCTCACTAAAGAAGACATACAAATGGACAAAAACATATAAAAAGATGTTTAGTAGCATTTGTCATTAGGGACTCTCAAATGAAAGCAACGAGATACCGCCACATACCTACAAGAATGGCTAAATCCAGAAAATGGACATTCCAAGTGCTGACAAGGACAAACACACTTATTCATGGATGATGCAAATGCAAACACTAACAGTACAGCCACTTTGGAAGAGAGTTTGGCACTTTCTTTTAGAACTAAACATTTTTTACTATACAAGCCAAGATTCGTGCTTCTTGGTATATACCCACTGAGTTGAACCCTCCTTAGTTCTACCAAAAAAAAAAAAAACCCTGCACCACATAAGGATCATTTTAGTTATAATTGTCAAATCATCAAATTAGGAAGCAACCAAAACATCTTTTAATAAATAAATGGATAAATAAGCAGCAGTACATCCATCTACTAGAATATTATCTAGCAAACCAATAAATGAGATATTAAGCCACTAAAAATATGGAGGAAACATAAGGGCATAATGCTAAGCATAGGAAACCAGTCTGAAAAGGCTACTTACTATAGAATTCCAACTATTGTTATCTTCTGGAAAAACCAGAACTATAGAGGTAAGTGAAAATATCAGAGGTTCCAGGGGTTCAGGAGGAAGAGGAAAGGAATGAAGCACACGAGCTTTTGGGGGGAGGCAGGTGATGGAACTATTCTTTATGACACTATAATTATGGATACATGAGACTATGCATCTGTCAAAATTCACTGAACTTTATAATACAAAGGGTGAACCTTAATGCATGCAAATATTAAAAATCACTTAAGAGGTCAGAGACCTCAGGAAAGAATGAAGGCAATGACAAGAGAATCTAACTGCATTGAAAATGTTATGAAACAACTTTATTGAAGAAAGCGGGGAAAATAAGCTAGTCTAAGAAATGCTGGAAATGCATGTACTCTGTAAGACTAAAGCCCAAGGAAACTGCACTTTGGCAGTGTGCTCCAGCTGATTAAATTGTCTCCCATAGGGCTATGAGTTAAGGACTCTAATACTGCTGTCCATGCATACTAGAATTAACCATTTAAGTAAATGGATGGTGGATGGTGGGAAGGTTTTTCACTATGGGAAAATTTACAGATAAGCAAAGGAAAAGAAGAGAATGATCCATGTGATAATGTATTAGAGTTGACAATATCAATAAGCATGCATATTTAACTTGATATATAGATTGTTATAGAGAAAATATTTATGCGTATGTGTGTATATACCAGGATTAATATAAGCACATATATTTCTTTGCTCTGACAACTAAAGGGGCCTAAAAGAAACAAAAATGCCAATAGCAATCAGCATACCTAGTGCCTAGAACTTAGCTTCTAATACTGCTCTCCAATAAAAGGATTCATATTTCCTTGGGAAAACGGCTAATTCTAGGACTGAAGTAGGACATATACCAGATGAACTTGGAGTATGTTCTAGTGCAAGAAAGTAAGGAAATAGTAAAAAAAAAAGTTTATAATTGATGGGGTTACATCAACAGAATTCAGGAGCCAGGTGAAAGGGTTCCCAATGCCCAAAACCACATAGTATGAGCAACAAAATAAATAAAATATTGGATTTTAACTCAAAGTATAAAATAAATATCAATGATTCTACACAGATATATGAGATCACCCATCCAGGAGACTCACCAATAATTTACATAAATACTCCACCCTTAAGTAAGTGTAGCATGACTTCCATTCCAGAAGTATATTCTGTGTATGGTGACTTTGCTTCAAAGAGGTCATCATGGAAAGTGGAGGAGTAACATTTCTGTGGATGAACCTGACAAACTGTATCAGACAGGTGGTCAAAGTTCACACCAACAGTCATTAACATGTTGGTAGCAGCTACTCTTGAAAAGATGTCATGAAAATGGCACTCTGCCACTCCATATATGTGATCTTTCTCTCAAAACCATAACCCCAGCCTAACCATGAGAAGAGCATCAGATGCGGTCCAGGAGAGGGGCATTCTGCAGCACGCCTAGGCTATATTCATAAAACAGTCAAAGACATCAAAAATAAGGGAAGTCTGAGAAAAGATCACAGCCCAGAGGATCTTAATCAGACATGAGAACTAAAAGAAATATGGTATTTTGAATAGGATCCTAGAACAGAAAAAGGAATTAGTTAAACATTAAGGAAATGTGAATAAATTTTGGCTATTTGTTGATAATTATATAATAATATTGGTTATGTGAACTTGTCACTTCACTTCTGTGAATTCCTCTTTCCTACCTGTAAAATATGGAAGGAGTAGGAAGACAGGTTTCAGTAATAAAATGTTGAAAATAAGCTACACATCAGCCTTCTGCCATCCTATATGAGCAGTTATCAAATCTTGGGACTCTCCAATTACATATATTAGATATAATCTTGCTGGCTTTGATCCTTTCTTTTTACACAAAATCACTTCCCCTGACCCTACTGCTTGAGCTTTGTAGTGGCTAAAGAGACAATAATCTATCTTTCTATGGACAGAAAATAGATCTTGGTTGTCTAAAGAAATCATCTTCAAAATTATTAGTATCACTATACCCATCTAAGATCTTCAGCTCAGAACCAATCTTTGATGTTACAGTCAAGTACAGTGGAGAAATGTTTTAAATGTGGTGTTAGAGCAAACACTGTTCCTGGGGAAATAAACACTTTCTTTTTCTTCTGTGTGAAATGGATCATTTAAGTTTCTGGAAAAAAAAATATTTTGTCTGCTAAGAATTAGGATACAAAAACAAGCAAAGGGAGAGCTAAAAACTTTATTAGTAAACACTTATCAGTGTGGATACGCCCTTGACAGGATCTAATTTTCCCAATTTTAGTTTTAAATATCCAAGTAGTCAACACTGGGAAATACTTTTTTAGGAAGAAATTATTTTGCATCACTCAATTTAATGTCAGCAAACTACATTTACTCAATCATACAGATTTCAGTACTGGACGCAAGCTCTTTCCTGAAGGCAGCAAGTGCTTTCCCATCTTCAGGCTCACAGACAAACTGAACCTTCCCTTCTATAAGGGCAGTAAGTTTCCCATTCCTGTGGCTGGTGCAGACAGGTAGCCTGCAGTAAACCTGCTTTGTAAAATGCAATGATAAAGATTCCAGCAAGTGAGAATATGTTTTAGAATTTAAGCTTGCAATAGCATTTCAAGACTTCACCTTAGAACAAGATTGCTAGAAGTGGCCATCTTTCAAAACCTTCCTAACCTTTCTCCATTCCACTAATGACTGCTCCAAAGTCAGAAGATTTCAAGAATTACTACCACAAAATGCAAATGCCTAAGACATCCTTCTGAATCCCCAAGGAGTCAAGCTGTTTGTAACTGGGACAGATAATCAGACGCCCAAGCAGAGGCCTGCTTCCATACTGGGGATGGGACATCTCCCACTTTGTTCATATCTCATCTGAAAAATGGAATCAAAACAATGAGGAAAATAATAAATGGCAAACTATTTTGAAAATACCAAAATGTGCAGACAAGAAATAATGCTAACGGAAAGGAAATGTGTGTGTGTGTGTGTGTGTGTGTGTGTGTGTGTGTGTGTGTGTGTTTCCCACTGATCTGTTTTCCTGAGGCAGTGAAAAATAGGCAAGGATGATCACAAGTTACTGTGAAGATGGAAAAGGTAGGAAAATTCAAAGGCAGGGAAGCAAGAGCATCTGAGAAGTCAAACTGCGGTGGGGGAGGCACAAAACAGTGACAAAATAACCCAAAATAAATGCTCCTGTGTGATTCATCAGGAGGTGCCACAAAGAAGACACTTCAAAGACAAACACTAAGGGAGGTGTTGGCTTCACTGTAAAAGAGACAGGAATGAAAGTGGGAGGATTTTTAACTTCGCATTTGACAAGGAAGGGCCAGTTAGGGGAAAAGGGAGTTCAAGGGGCAAAGAGCTTTTAAAGATCTTAGAACTTTCAGAGGACCTGTGGACAAAGGTTCTCTTTATTTATCCTTCAACAGAGTGGTAAGATAATGTACTCCTAGCCACCAGAGCCTCATGCATCAGCTCAATGGCTATTTCTGTTTTTGCATTTTTTTTTAATGGTGGGGAGGTGGGAAGGTATGAAACTCATGCTCCCAGATTCCAATTTCTCATTTCCATGATCAAAAATAGCATCATTGTGGATGCTCATTTCTGTTAACAGGAATGAGACAGAACTTAATAAAAACCAGCTCTGTGATTCTTTTCAAATCCTTATATTTCTGCCCCTATGGAAACTCCAAGGTGTCTAGGTACCTTGACACATGTTTTGTTCTATCCTCCAACAATGAACGGGGTCTAGCAAGTGGAGTTTGAACAAAACTGAGCAATGAGTTCATACAAACAAGAAATAGTTTTGTCATTTGGAAATGGTTCTAAGATTGAATCTCAGCGTACAGTGGGGGAGTTCACAGTCTGATTTCAAGAACAGTGTGAACCAGAAATCTAAGGCATAGATTCAGGTAGTGGAAGTAATGGTTTTAAAAAAGGAAAATCAGCTGGGCATGGTGGCACAAACCTGTAATCCCAGTGACTCGGTAGGCTGAACCGGGAAGATCCCAAGTTTAAGGTCAGCCTCAGCAACTTTTTAAGACCCTAACTCAAAGTTAAAAAAAAATAAAAAGGGCTTAGGATGTAGCTGAGTGGTAATGTGCTCCTGGGTTCAATCTTCATATCCTCCCAAAAAAATTTAAAAATGGAGTATGGTTGTACATATTTACAATCCCAGTAATCTCAGGAGGCTGAGGCAAGGGAAGCATAAGATCAAGCCCAGCCTGGGCAATTTAGCAAGATTCTGTCTCAAAATAAACAACAAAATGAAAAAGGCTGGGGTGGAGCTCAGTGGTAGAGCACTCCTGGGTTCAATCTTCAATCAATCAATCAACCAATCAAGGCATTTCATTTCTGTTTTTAAATTTGAAACGATTTTGAATTTTGGAAAAAGAATTCCAAAAGGGGAAATTAACTGATACAAATTGGATTTTACTACACTAAACAAGATAACTGGTACTACTGTGTACATGAAACTAGAGACCTGATTTCCTTGAAAATGATTTTTTAAACTACTGCAGATTACAAAAATTCTACCCATTAATGTATTTTGAATAGCTGATGGACATCCAGTCATCAGATAGATATGTAAAGAAAAACCGGTATCAAGGGCTCTGATCTCAGTACAAGACACTAACACTACATCTCAATTCAGCTGAAGGATGAACGTGCCTGAGCCTTCAACAGCCATCAATTTCATTTATGAATGTAATTTCTGTCATCTTGTATTTTATTCCTAATGCATAAAATTGAGTTTTAAAGCAATGCAACAAATGTCATTTTTCTAAACCCCCACACTATGGAAATTTGCAGATGGCAGGGTCCAGAAGTCAGTACAGATTCCAAGCAGGAGGGCTTATGTAGCATATGCCACCTTCCTAAATGCTGAAGCAGGCACCTCACCATAGCCATGGGGACAGAATCTGCTGTTTCCGCTGGAAACTAGAACTCTTGCCCACCCACTCCCACATGCATGCTCTTAGTTCCCTTGCTGAGTCATTCATTTGTCATATTAAGTAGGTACAGAGCACCTGGACAGGCCAGGCAAACATGAAGTTCAAATTCCAGTGTTTCTCAAAGTGTAGTTCCCAGAGTAGCAGCAGCAACACCTGAAACCCTATTCAACTGCAAATCTCTCCCACTCCAGTTCACAGAATCAGAACCTCTGAGGATGGCGCTCAGCAGTGTATGGTCTAAAAGCCCAATAGGTGATTCTGAAGCACACTGAAGTTTGAGAATCATCCTTCTAGTACCTTGACATTAGTATCCAGATGAAGAATGAGAGTGCAAAGTCACCTGCCCAAGACCACTGCTCCAGTATGTGACTGAGTTAGGATTAGCACCTGGGTTATAGACTGAATTCTGTCCTCCCATCCCAGGACTGAAATAGCACAAATGCAAAATGTCATTATATTTGGAAACAGGGCCTTTACTTGAGTTAAGTGAGGTCATAAGTAAGGATGGGGCTATGATCCAATAGGACTGGTGATCTAATAAAAAGAGGGAGAGACATCAAGAATCTAAGTCCTCAGAGAGAATGTCACCCGAAGACAGAATGAAAAACAATCATGTGCGGGCCAAGCAGAGAGGCCTCAGGAGAAACCAGACCTGTGGCCACCTTTGGTTTGGACTTTCAGTCTCCAGAACTGTGAGAAATGTATTTCTGCAGTTACAGCCAGCCACCCTGCGAACTAATATGGCAAACCAATATGGCAAATCTTCAGATTCTCTGTACAGAAGATTTGATTTGATTTAAGTGGTTTTGGAATTCTGGACCAAGTCTTTAATACCTAAAGAAACAAATGAATCTGCTGGAAGGCTTTTCCATCGGTGACAGACAATAAGAGGAGAATTCCGGGTGCTCTCGGCCCTGTCCAGGAATCAGGCCCTGCAGGAAAGTGTGTTCTCCTAACATGCAACTGGTATAACAGTTCTGCCACAGTGATGTGAGAGCTGTGACCCTGGATCAAGGGGCCACTAAGTTGGAAGAAGCTGAAGAAGGCTGAACAGCAGAAGGGATGCTACATTTGTCTCCCGCAGAGAAGCAGCATAGCTTTGGTCGGGTTTCTCAGAAGGGCACTGGCCAAACACAACCCTGAGGAAAAGGGCACCAGAAACTCCTGAAGTTCAATCTGTCACCTTCTGGGCCACAAAAGCATTCCTGCAATGGCATCTCATAGCTCAAGCAACAGTATTTCACAAAGTCTCTGATTCTACCCACTAAAATCCTTGTTGGTTAAGGTCACCTCTGAATTCTCTATTCCCTCATCTCCCACAGGGACCCATCCATCCAGGTGGCACCCAATCTTATTCCTCTTTTCTCTGAAACACCTTTCAAATTCTTCCACCCTTCCTTGTCCTATTGCCACTAACTTTGATAATGTTTGGTCACCTCTTGCCTGAACTACATGTGAAGTCTTCTAACCGGTCTCCTTGCCATTGGCCCTAATTTTTCAATATCCTCTCCATAATACAGGCAGAAATCATGCCTCTAAAATATTAGCCTCAGACAAAGCTCTTCCTGATCCTCTCTACCCTTCCGATCTGATCTTGAACCATATCCATATTCCCTCCTCAGGCTGTAGAAGCCTCATCCCTCCACACCTGGAACCCAGCATACTCCTTCCTCCCCTCCTCTGGTCCATGTGTGTGGTAGTCCTAACTCCTACTGGAAAATACCAATTTTTTTCTTTGTGTGTGTGTGAAACATCATACATGGCATAACAACAACCCTTGTATTCAATATATATATATTCAGTCAATATAAGAAACATCATATTACCAATCTTAGGATGCTCTCTCTCCACCTCCTCTCTATCTGCCAGAGGTAGCAGCTATGCTTAATTTGCAATTTTCCAGTCTCTTGTTCTCCTTGATAGTTTGACTCCATATATATATACCCATAAATAATATATTGTTTAGTTTTGCTTGTTTATAAGAGGAAATAAATATTTGTATTTTCAAAAGACTTCTTTTTCACCGTTTACCTGAGATTTACCTACATTGTTGCAGGTAACTGTAGCTAATTCATTGCATTACTCTATAAATATAGATGCATAATATGCATACTTTCTCCATCCTGTTGTTGATGGGCACATGTGTTGTTCCTAGCTGTTCAATACTCCGAACATGCATGAACACATATCTGATGTAAAAGTGTGAATTTTATAGGCTCTGTCTGCAAAATTGTGGGGGCCACAAAATTGTTCAAATTCACTGTGTTACCAGGTTGTTTCCCAAAGTGACTATAATGACAATCATAATATATTCATTTTTCCAACTATTGATAAGTTTAGTCTGATGATATTTTGCTTAGGATTTTTGCGCATATGATATGTTCAAAAGTGAACCTGGACTCTCTCATCTTCCTTCCTTTCTTTTTTTTTTTTTTTTTTTTTTTGGTACCAAGGATTGAACCACTAGTCACATTCTTCACCTTTTTATTTTGAGACAGGGTCTTGCTAAGTTGCTTAGGGCCTTGTTAAATTGTTTATGCTATCTTTGAACTGTTGATCCTCTGCCTCAGCCTCCTGAACCACTGGGATTACAGGTGTGTACCACTAAACACAGCTAGTTTTCCTTCTTTAAATAATCTTTGACTAAGGATATACTGGTTTTAAACATTAATTTAGGAGTATTTTTTTCTTTTTGTACTCTTTTAAAAGGTTTTGAAAAATTGAACTTCAGTTGCTCAAGTTTTTTGTTGTAGAATTTGCCTATAAAACTACCTAAGCCCAGTGTTTTGGGAGGAAACTCTTTCCCTCCCATTAATAGCATAATTATAATATTCCTTTCATTTTGTTTAATAATTATAGGAATATTCTAATTTTTTAATAAGTTTGATAATTTATATTCATTTATATTTTTCTAGAAATTTGATCTAATACCTGATCTTGGGCCATATTCCAAAATTGATGGCATAAAGTGATTCATCTCTTACGTCTCAAATTTGATGCATCAGTCACATAATCTTTATTTCTCATACTGCTTACTCATTGATCCTTTTCTATATCGTCTTTTTCAGAAGCTTTATTAGCCTTTTAGGCATTCTTAGGCTCCTGGACACCTTCTTCTTTCGCCTCTTACATAGGCCACCTGTGCCTGATCCTTCTCTGCTTTCAGACCCCCATGAAGATCCTGCAGAGGGAATGTGTGTGGGGGCCACATGCAGTACCCTTTCTGGTTCATGATGCTTTTTACTCCTCTTTTTATTTTACTCTCATGGTCCTGGCTTTGTGCCTCCCAAGTAAAAGTATAGAAACATTAATCTTTTCCTAAGGGTCTTTTTTCATCGTGCCAGGCAAAAGTGGTTTTTAAAATAACTGATTTTGGCTTTGTTTCATGGAATGCTTACTGGTACGCGTTGCAGCTCTTTTCTTTATCATTTCCTTCCTGTACCTGCCTTTAGATTAATTCTGGGCTTCTGATTTTTTGTTTTGGTAAGTTCTAAAGTTGGATGTTTAGTTTCTTTCTTCCAACTTTTCTCTTTTTCTGACATCAGACTTTAGGTGGGGGTGGGAAGATGGCAAACCAAGAGAAATGGGCCAAACTGGCTCATACGCTGTCTTTGTAAATAAAGTTTTATTGGAACACAGTTATACCTGTTCGTTTTCCTATTGTCTATGACTTGTTTTGTGCTACAGCTGCAAAGCTGAATAGCTGGGATAGAGCCATCTCAGCAGTGATATTTGCTATCCATTCCTTCACGACAGACTTTGCCAACTGTTGCTTTAAGGGTGCTGCTTTCAGATTTTCCTCTATTATTTCAGCAATGTCATACAAATTTTGCTTTACAGTATTTTCATAATTCTTCAGCGCTTGGTGTCTTTGAATATCTGGTATGATTTCTTTGACTCATGTGAAAATTATTTAGGGTCACTTGAAAGTGTTTGTTTGTTTTATTTTGTTTTTAAAATTTTCAAACATGAAGCTTTATCAAGTTATCCTTTTTATAACTGACTTCTAAACTAAACTAGTGTTATTAGAGTTTAATTTGTATGATACCAATTTTCTAAAACATTCAGAAATTTCATTTCTGGCCTAGTACATGATCAGTATTTTTTTTATATGTTCTTGAAAAGAGGATGTATTCTGTAACTGCTGGATGTAGTCTCTTATTAATTGTATCTTTGAACTCTTTTATATTCTTATTGATTTTCTGTTTGACCAATGAATTATTGAGAAAAATGTTAAAAATCTCCCACCGAAGGGGAGATTCATCAATTTCTCTATTTTTGCACCAATTAAACATTTTATAACTTCCTGGTAAACTGACCTTCTCAGGAAGATAAACACTGTCTCTACTCATTTCTAATGTTTTTGTTTAAATTTTTGTTGTTTATGAATCCCTTTCAAGAACCTTTGGCTTTAATAGGAGGGCATGTCCATTAGGTTCACTGTTGCCATTATGGTGTCTGCATGTTTTGACCATTTGATTTTATATTTTTCCATTTTTTCCTTTCACAATTATTTTACATTGAAATTTAACCCTCAATATTTTTTCTTCTGAATTTAAAATTATATGCCTTTCCTTCCCTTCTACCTTACTTCATTCCCCTCCCCTCTTTTAGACTACTCTAGAAGTTTTAATTTGCATACATATCTTAAAGTCTAAATGTAGTATCTTTACTTTTCTATAATAAAAGAGCTTAAGAAGTGTTTATATCTGGTCTGGGCCTGCAGGCATGCCCAGGACACCCACCCTGATAAGCTGATCCACCCAGCCCAGCCACTGCTAGGACCCCCTAAGCCTCTGGCCCCAGGCCGGTAGATACTACCAGGACAACCACTTCTGAGGATCCCTGCCTGGAGCTGCCCAGCCTCAGCACAAGCCTGCTAGGTCCAGATATATTGGGTCCATCCCTGGTGCAAGGATCCCAGGTCCCCTCATGGTGTGCAGGCAGGCCTGTTCTGGCCCACTGTGCACTGCCATCATCTGAGGACCAGCAACACACCCTGACTACCCTGCCTCTACAATTCAGCAGGCCGCCCCACACGACCAACAGATGCCAGATTGATGCCTTAGAGCCTAGATCCAAAAGGTGAAGCAAAATGAGGCTCCAAGCAGAAGCAGCTTTGTGGAAGAACATGGTCATCAGAGAGGTGGTGTTTGACCCAACCCTTTGACCTGCAAGGAAGAAACAGCTCTAGAGACCTGCTTTACTTCTCCACAGGAAACATCAATTCAAAGTCCCAGAAGAAGCTCTTCAAATATGAGGAATCAACTTAGAAAAGGTTCATCTGAAACCCACAACTCCCCTACCAAGGAGCCCACAGACAGGGAGCAGGATGAAAACAGAAAAAAATTATCAATAATCTGATTACTAAAAGGAAAAATAAATTAAAAGAAGATCTAATGAAGGGACTGAGAAAATTCAAGAGATGAAAAACTATTAACAAAGAAATAGACACACTGAAAAAGGAAGTAACAGACCTAAAATCTTCAGTTGATCACATCAGAGGAACAACAGAAGAATTTACTAATGACTAACTTCTATAGAAAACAGAACCTCA
>PVKS010025563.1:0-29646 GCA_004027875.1 Aplodontia rufa | reverse complement strand
TTTAAAAAAAAAAAAAAAGGCAGAACACAATAATTTAAACCATAGAAGAAAAAAAATTAGCCAGATTTCATCAAAATTTCATTTTTGTTTTTTGAGACTTATCACTAAGAAAATGAAAATGTAATCACTAGTATGAGAAAAAAATTCATATATATATATATATGTATGTATGTTTTAGAAAAGACTTATATCTAGCATATATAAAGGACTGTTACAAGTGAATGAAAAGAAAACAAATGACCTAGTTAAAAACAGACTGAAGATTTGAACACTGTGGATAGGAATATAAAATGTTATATTTTCTTGAAAAACAGTTTGGCAGTTTAGCACATGATGCTGGAATCCTCCTCTAGATATTTTACCCAAGAGAAATGAAAACACATGTCCAACAAAAATTTGTTCATGCACTTTTTTTCCAAAATAGCCCTAAACTTGGAACCCCCAAATGTTGAATGCAGGTGAATAGATAAAAAAATTGTGTGTGTCCCTATCAGTAAAGGGAATTGAACTGTGAACACCAACCACATGGTCAAATCTTAAAACATTTACAAAAAGATTATACTAAATGGAAGAAGCCACATGTAATAAAGTACATACTGTGTAATTTCACTTATATAAGATTATAGAAAATGAAGACTATTGTATCTGAAAGCAGACCAATGATTGTGGCTGGTGGTAATTAGAGGTGACTGCACAGGAACAGGGAGAAACCTTTGTTGGTGATGAAAATGTCTTGTTTTTTAATTGTGGTGATGTTTACACAGTTGTATAACACTTGTTAAAACCTGTCCACCTGAACCTTTTCAATGGCTCTATGTAAATATTCCTTGAATGTATTTGATTTTAAGAAAGAGAACACTGATTTGGACACTCTCATGATCTTCTCTAACTGGTTTATAATTTTGTGCCCTTTTTATAAGCTTGTAATTATTACTGTAATGTTATGGATATATACTGACAGTTTAGTTTGTATTGTAATAAAACTTCTAGAAGAATCAAAATTGCATTTCAAGTAAAATTGCCGTTTTTTTTCTTTTTTTTAAAGAGGGACAGTGAGAGAGAAAAAGAATCATTTTTTTTTTTAAATTTAGTTTTTTACGTGGCTTTCGTTGCTCCAACACTTAGTTGTGTATGTGGTGCTGGCGTTTGAACCTGGGTCCTCACACAGGCCAGGCAAGCACACAACTGCTGAGCCACTGCTCTAGACCCTGCAGCTGTTCATTTTAACTTTGTATATGTGTGTAGTCTTTACTATAGGACACCTTACTCTTCCCAACCAAAGTCCCAACAAATGGGGAATGGTAGCTTTATTTTACATAATACAGAATAAAGAATAAAGCATGCAAAGATGATTTTGAGAATGGAATTGTAACCTTTATATTTTTTTGACTTTAAAATTCATGTTAGTGGGTAAACTACAGTGCTTATGTTTGCATGTGGATATTTACAATGGAGAAAGTATTTATATATGTACACACATATCACATGTATATGTGTGTGTGTGTGTGTGTGTATCCCATTTGTGAATAGTATATTTTAACCTTGAACGTTGGTATAGTATGAATGTTAAACGTATGTTTCTGTGGTATATTACTGGGAATGTCTTTCATAATTTATGTAGGAAAAGGGTGCAAAAACTGTATTTTGTATCTTTCATATGAGCCTATTAAAGCTAAAAAAGTAAACACTGTTTTATATATGTAAAATTAACTGCTGGACAAAATAGAATGCAAGGATTATATTGTTAGTTTGTTGAAGTGAGTATAAGCAGATGAGAAGGTGCTGAATGAAACATTGAGGGACTTTGGTTGTTGTGGAAACAGTTTGCATCACACTCGTTAGCAATGAACGCTTAATTAACAATCTTCATTCCTTCCTCTCTCCCTTCTTCCCTTCTCTTCCCTCTCTTTCCTTTGATATTGACAGTGTAAGTTGAAGTTCACTGTTTTAGGCTCTGACCTGTGTAAAGAAAAGAATAATTGAATTGAACATAGAAGGAAAATTTACAACTGTTGTTTTGTTTAGATTGTTACATAGTGCCTAAAACTAAAAATGGAAATTAATTGATTTCTCCTTTAAAGTATTTGATTTTCTTACCATCTATAATTCAAGAAGATAGACTGAAATTGAGATTTCAATTTGTAGTTTATTGGGTGACCTTGGATTAATTTTTAGGCTTTCTGTTCTTTCTTCAGTTTTCTTGTTTAAAGTGCTGGCACATAGTATCTACTCAGTGTTTGCATGTCATCATCATGGTCATATCCAGTGTGAATTTTCTTCCACACCCGACTGTGGTGTTTTTAATACATGTGTTATGAAACAATATAATGTATTTTGAAGAAAAACATTATTGATATATGCTACTTTCAAAGAAACAATAAGTAATGTATTATAAGTTTTAGGTTATATATGTGTTTAATTTTTGAAATTGTGTTTATTGTCGGTTTTTTAGGTGCATGTAACAGTTAACGGCACTTGCCTGGCTTGCACATGTACACGGATTGAAACCCCAGCACCCATGTAAACAACTAAGTGTTAGAGCAACGAAATCCATGTGAGAAACTCAATAAAAATTGATTCTCTCTGTTTCTGTGTCTCTCTTTCTCTCTCACTGTCCTTCTCTTAAAAAAAATGCTTTCATACTATCCCAAGATTTCAGTACATTGTTTCATGCTTCTCACTGATTTTGAAGAATTTGATTTCTGTTCTCATTACCTCTTTTGTCCATTTTTCATTTAAGAGGGTATTATTCAATTTCCAAGTGTTTGAGTATTTTCTGTTGTTTTTCTTGCTGTTATTTGCTAAGATCATACCATTGTGGTCGGACAGGATGCATGGGAGTATAACAACTTTTTTATATTTGTTAAGGGCAGCTTTGTGGACTAGGATGTGGTCTATTTTGGAGAAAGATCTGTGAGTTGCTGAGCAGAAGGGAAACTCAGCTGATTTGGGATGGAATATTCTGTAAATGTCTGTTAAGTCCAGTAGATTTATAGAATTGTTTAGGTTAGAGATATCTGTTGATTTTTTGCTTTGATGATTATGCTTTGGAGGCATAAGTGTTAACTATTATTATGGCTTCTTGATGAATTGTTCATTTTACTATGATATAGTGACCTTCTTTGTCCCTTCTTCTTTTTTTTTAAGAGAGAGGGACAGTGAGAGAGATAGAAAGAAACAATTTTTTATTTAGCTTTTCATGTTGCTTTCATTGCTCCAAGACTTTGTTTTGTACGTGGCGCTGGGGTTCAAACTCGCATACTTGCGCATGCCGGGCAAGTAACGTAACCGCCAAGCCACTGCTCCAGCCCTCTTCTTTGTCCTTTCTGACCAGTTTTTGGTCAAAATTAACTTAATTGGATATAAGGATTGCAATGCCAGCTTGCTTTTTTGGACCACAAACCTGGTAGACATTTTGTCACCCTTTCACCTTCAATCTATGTCTATTTTTGATTGTGAGGTGTGTCTCCTGTAGGCAGTATATTGCTGGATTTTGTTTTTGATCCAGTAAGCCAATCTGTGTCTTTTGACTGGGTTATTGAGTTAGAATAGATATGGGAATCTGGGTCCCTGATGTTGTGACTATTGCTGTGTTTTGTGCCATCTTGGATATATTTTAGTGTGTTTTGTGATAACTGACTTTCTTCTGCTTAAGGGTTTTGGAAGTTGTTTGCATGTTCCTCTGAATGAGGTATGTCCTTGAGAATTTTCTGTAGCTCAGGCTTTGTGTTCATGTACCTTGCTACCTTGAATTTATCATTGAAGTATTTAATTTCTCTGTCACATTTAAAATTGAGTTTTGCAGGGTATATTACCTTTGGCTGAAAATTGTTTTCTTTCAAAATTTGAAAAATATTGTTCCATGCTCTCCTGGCCTTTATTGGCTGATCTGAGAAATCCATAGAGATGCTAATTGTTCTGCCCCTGAACTTGATTTGGTGTTCTTCCCTTGCTGATTTTAGGATTCTTTCCTTAATCTCTCTGTTATTCATTTTACAAATGATGTGTCTCAGTGAATTCCTCATTTGGTTAAGTCTGTTTGGTGTCCTGTATTTGTCTTGAACTTGATTCTCTGGATCAATTCTGATATGGGGTAAATTCTCCATGGCAATTTCACTTAGAAGGTTCTTGATACCCTTTGTTGTTTAATGTTTTCTTCGGTTCCAATTACTCTCAAGTTATTTCTTCTCATCTCATCAAATACTACTTGGAAGTTCTGATTATGCGCAATAAGTTTCTTTTCTTGTCTGTCCTCCTTGCACTAAATGTTGCTCAGCCTGTCTTCATTATCTGATGTTCGTTCTTCAAGTGCTGAGGTTCTATTTTTTTACTGTGTTTACTCTGGTATTAGTATCTTCCGGTGAGCTCTTGATGTGGTTGCCAATGTTTTTAATTCTAAGAGCTCTGCTGTATCTCTTTTAAGAATGTCTAGCTTTTTGTATATGTGGTCTCTCAACTCCTGAAATTGCTCTTATGTCTTTACTTAAATCTCCTTTTAATTCTTTCATTGAATTACTAATCATATTATTATTATTATTTTAAATAAAGAGAGAGGGACAGTGAGAGAGACAGAGAAAGAGAGAAACACTTACTTAGTTTTTCACATGGCATTAGTTGCTCCAACACATAGTTGTGTACGTGGTGCTGGGGTTTGAACCCGGGTCCTCGTGCTTGCCAGGCAGGTGCCAAAACCGCTGAGCCACAGCTCCAGCCCCCTCATATTATTGATACATTTTTCTAGGTTTTCATCTAGGATCCTGACCATGGATACCTTGGATGGAATGTTGTGTGGTTGAGGTAGAAGATTGTTTCCCTGTTTCCTGATTTTCAGTTTCAGGGAGTGTGGCTTGAGGTCTGACACTGAATAATTCCCTTGGGGACTTTGTTGATGGTATTGGAACTTATTATCTCTTTGCCTAGTTGGGTTGGGATACAATTTGGGTAGCACAGTTCAATGACTGGCACCCCACTCTATGCAGTATTATGGACCTTTAGGTTTTCCAGTACCTCAGGAAATAGGTGGTAGAAGTCAGGGCAGCCAGTTCATACACCAGACAATGTCGATTGTAGCTGTTGCACTGTTGATTAGCACCTATAGGAGCAATTGGATTAGCAGTCTTCTTCCTCGATAGCTTTCATACTATACTTGGTTAGTAAGCAAGCGCCTATTTTCAAGTATGGCGTTCACTTCAGTTTACTAGGAACTCTGTAGGTGAGGGAATAATAAGTCTAGAGAGCAAAGGGAATGAGTTAGGAAGGTAGTATGGAACTTGTGAATTTAGGATATAGAGCTACAAGGTAGTGGAGATGATGTAGGCTATTTTGCTAGAAATAAGGAAAAGATAGAAGTCGGATGAGCATAGGGTAGTGACTTTGAGAGAGGATGAGACAGATAAGAATACAGTTTAGCAGTTGACAGAGTAAAGGGAAGAAGGAGGTAGTAAAGACTGGGGGTCTTTTTAGTCCAGAGTGACTAAGGACTAGTTTGCAATATTGCAGACCACTATGGGTTGAATCCCAGCAGTTCAGACACAGCAGACAGATACAAGAAATCACAGCAACAGTAAAAAAATCTATCAACCAGACACAAAGAAAGAAACAAAGAATACATATATTGAGGAACACCAATTCCAAGAACAACAACAGAAACAAACAAACAAGAAAAGTTGGGAAGATTCTGAATTATTACTGCTGAGGTCAAAATGTACCATGGGGGTGTGTGTTCATAGCTGACTTCTAGGTGGAGTCACTTCCCAGTTGAGTTTGTTGGAGGGAATGAATCTTTGTTATCTCAGTTGACAGTGAGATTCCCAGGAGGCCTCCCAGTAATTTTTTCCTGTAGCGGTGTTGCAAGCATTCACTTTCCCTGCTTCCTGTGAGAACAGATTTCAGGGCCACCCAAGTTGCACTCTTGAGCATTTTAGTGTCTGCCTGTCCAAGTTCTTGTCCCACTTCAGCCGGGAACCCAGGATCTGCTGGGAGTCTTCTGGATCCTGGTGTAGCTGTAAAGGACTCTTGCTGTTCCAAGGAGAGTGGCCGCCTGGAATGAGCATGCCCAGGACCTTATTGCCCCACTCTTGGCTATCTTGAGGTCCCCACTTTCCCCAAAAGATGTGTGTGGGGGCAGTTTCATCCCCAGCATGGGGACAAAGGTATGAAAGAGATACCAGCCCAGCTAGACCAGTGTCTGTGGAGGTTTCAAATACAGCCACTAGGGGGCATGGAAGCCCAGACCCTGTTGGAGCACCCAGGACCTATGGGACTGCTTGTGTTTACAGAATTCAGGGTCTGAAAGTAGGAGAAAGTACTCAATTCAGACTGTCTCTTAGGTTCATAGGTCCCTGAGGCTGATGCTAGCGTCTACCCTGCCAGAGATTTCAGTCCGTATCTGTTGGATCTGAAGATCATACCTCACCCCCTCCCCAAACCCTGCCCAGGGTGTTTAGATCCTATTGAGCAGAATCCTGGTCACTGACTCCATCAGGCATGTAACGGGGTGGGCTGGAAGCCTCTTAATGTGAGTTGCTAGACCTGTAGGGAGGGTCCGCCAGGCCCACACAGCCCCCAAGGCAGACAGTCAAGCCACTCGGGCCCTGGAGTCCCTGCTCTGGACTGCGCTCCCTATTCCGCTCTGTGTCTCGTGTTTTTAGGCTCACTGTTCACAAAGCGGTTTCCTGTGCGGCCCTCTGGGAGGTTTCAAAATGGCAGTGCCACCCTGCTTCTTCATGTGATCAGATTCAGGGACTCTAATTAGTGTGTACTAAAGCCATCCCTTGGTTCCTGCTGCTGCTGCAGCCTCAGGGCACCAGAGTCCTGTGCCCAGGCTCCGCTGAGCGCTCACCGCTGTGTCTGAGTTTATTTAAGTATGCGCAACTTCCTCCCCTCCATGGCAGATTCCCAGCCCACCGTGAGCTGGGTAGTTTTTGCTGGAAAATTATCAATTGGGGTTTCTTGCGCTTTCAGCTTGTCCATGGCTCCATGTCACTAAACTTCCTTCCCTGGATAGTAATGAATTTGAGGAGAAATCTTGCCGTTCACGCACCCTCAGTAAGACGTCTCTCCCACCATTGGCTACCTGCATTCATGGAGAAACTCTTCACTCAGCTTTGCCACGGGTTGCCATGATCCTTGCAATCCTGGTGTTAAATGTTTAATAGGGACAGTTTTCAAAACTTTCAAATCTTATTTATGGATGTTATGTTTATAGCTTTACATAGGTAAAGCAATAAACATAGTTAGGAAAAGGGATAAAAATAATTTCACTAACCAACTTAGCTATTGTCTGGTCATTTGAATGAATAAAAAATAGCTAATAACAATAGCTAATAAATATTGAGCTCTTTCTGTTTCAGAAAATGTGCTAAGTATATTATGGGCATTTTATCATTTATTTCTTACAAAATCCTTTGAGGTACCTCAGACTGTAAGAGTTTAAATCAATTTCCTAAGATTTTATAAGCAGATAAAGTCAAATCTCTTTGACTCCAATTTAGCTTTTATACCATATACTTTCAGATAACTTTCCAGGTACAGAAATGTATAATAAACATCTCAGAGATTCTTAATGGATGCTGAAGATGTGTTGCGCAAAGTGAGGTACATCCTTTGATCTCATAGCACTTATTGTCTTGTGAAGAAATAGGCATTAATAAAATAAATGCATATTTACAAATTAAAATAAGTGCTTAAAGATGGATTCTGTGAAATCCTTTAATAAAGGCAAGTTTTTGTATTGCAAGAGAGTGATGGTTTGTTTAGGAACTGAAAGAAGGACAACAGGGTTGTATAACATAAGACATAACGAAGAGTTTTGTGAGATTAAGTTGCAAAGATATGAGTGGACTAGACTTATAAGGTGAAGTTTTGTTCTTCCTAAGAGTTACGGTAAGCTACCGAAAAGATTTTATGTAATTGATGTCACATGAAGGTTTTCTTTTTGCAGAGATCATTATAGTTGAAATATGGATCGTTGTGGTTGGATGAAAGGTGTCCCCCAAAAGCACAATGTGTGAGATAGTGTAAAAAGACTGAGATGAAATGATTGGGTTATAAGAGCCTTAACCCAATCAGTGAGTTGATGCCCTTTTAGGGATTAACTGTCAACTGAAGGACGGAGAAGGTGGGTCATTGGGAGCATGCCTTTGGGATATATATTTTGTATCTGGCATAGAGTTCTCTCTCTTTTGCTTTGTGATGTGATACTTTGAGCCACTTCCCTCCGCCACACTTTTCCATCATTATGTTCTGCCTCACCTTGAACCCTGAGGAATGGAGTTGGCTGAGTATGGACTAAAACCTCTGAAACTGTGAGCCTCCAAATAAACTATTCCTTCTAAATTTATTCTTGTCAGGTCTTTTAGTCACAGTAGTGAAAAGCTGATGAAAACAGGGATAATACATTATAGAGATGTCAAAGAGGAAGCTGTTAAAATAATAAAAAAGGTGAAATGGAGATAGATAAATATGAAAGATGGTTATAAGATAAATTTAAAAGGAGTTGATGAGAAACATTGATTACCCTGGGGCTGGGGAGAAGGCAGGGTGAAGGATGGTAGAAGGATTTCTGATGTCTGTCTGGGTGTATGATGATGCTATTTATCAGGATACAAAATAATGGAAGGAAAATAGTTTGGTTTGCTGAGGTATCTGTGAGACATCCAAGTTGAAATGTTGAGAAGGGTAAATTAGGTTGGATCTCTGAGAACTCTAGGCTAGAGATAAAAATGTTCAAAAAATGGGCAAATGTTTAGTCATTTCAGTGATAGATAAAAATGTCTTGCTAGAAGAAATGAGAAGCCCAAGAAGATGGGGAACTCCTATGTCAAATGTCCAAGCTGAAGAGGAGAGCCTACAAAGTAGAAGAAAGTGGCATTCTTTCATTTGCTTATCCATCCATTTGAGAAATATTTATTGAGTACCTATACTAAGCACTAGTATAGAATCCAGGGTTATAACAGAAGGATATAAGATAGTCATGGAGCATACACTCTAGTAGATAATTTGTAAATAAATAAACTGATTAAGATAGGAACAAGTGCTAAAGGAATAGGAAAAGGTGATGTGATAGTGAGATGGGAAAGATTAAAACAAGATCAAAGCTTTTGAAGAAATTCAAGAACTTCCTTTTAGACATGCTGTTTTTGAGATATTTGACATAAAGTGATTGTGATTGCTGCAGTCTGGTGACTGTTACCACAAGTCACTCAGTTTGGTAGGCCAAAAAGCTCAGCAATAATTCTTCCTTTCTATCTTACCATATATTCAGTCCATTAGTACTAATATACCTTCAAAACATGTGCCTGATGTGATTAATTTATTTGTACTATCTCTTTAGTCCAAGTCACCATTTCTTGCCTAAACTAATGACATAACCTCTTCTCTGTTCTCATGGCTTTCTATCTTGTCTTCACATTGCAGTGAGAGTGATCTTTTAAATCTAAAATCTTACCATGTCACTACTTCTATCAAATGCTCCAGTTGTTTCCTGTAAAGCCTAAACACTTTAGTTTTTTTTTTTTTTTGAGAGAGAGACAGAGAGAATCAATATTTATTGAGTTTTTCACATGACTTTTATTGCTCTGACACTTAGTTGTGTACATGGGTGCTGGGGTTTGAACCCATGTACTTGTGCATGCTGGGCAAGCACTGTAACCACCAAGCCACCGCTCCAGCCCCCAAAACCTAAACACTTTAAAATGGCCATATGTTCTGTAAGATCTGACTTCATGTGGGAATATACTTTCGCTCTGCTTTAGCAGCACTGGCCAGGATTTTGCTGTACCTTCAGGTATTAGCATTATTTGTGACAACAGGCCATTTGCATTTGCTGTTTCTTCTACTTGGAATGTTTTTAATGCGTATTTTCATATAATTTGCTCCTTCACCAAATATCAATCTCTTCGGGTGTGACTTTTTAAGAGAGGTCATATGTAAATATGCTTCTTTTTACACCTATTCTATATTTCCTTAGCTCATTTTATTATTCTTGATTCTACTTGTCATCTGATATATTTGTGTATATGTATGTGTGTGTGTGTGTGTGTGTACACATGCACATTGAATCCAGGGGTGCATAAGCACCAAGCTACATCCCCTGCCCTTTTAAAAAAAATTTTTTTTTATTTTGAGACAGAGTCTTGCTCAGTGGCTTAGAGCCTTGCTAAATTGCTGAGGCTGGCTTTGAACTTGTGATCCTCCTGCCTCAGCCTCCCAGTCACTGGGATTACAAACATACACCACTGTGCCTGGCCATCTAGTGTATATTGCTTATTATTTTTCTCTCCCTCTAGATTTTTGTCTTCATCTCCATATCCCAGGAGTCTAGAATAAATTCTACTACATAATGTGTTTCTTCAGTAAATATTTGTTAAATGAGTTAATGGATATATAATTATGCAACTTAGAGGAGATTTCAGTGTTGAAATGTAAATGTGGTCAATAGCCTGTAGATGGTTTTTAAAACCATACAAATGGACCAGATTATCCATGGACACTGTGTAGCTGGAGTACAAGAAGGGACTCAGGTTAAACCTTGAATGACTATTCCATTTATAAATCAGACTAAGAGAACCTAGTAAATTAGGAGGAAAAGCAAGAGAAAGATATATAATTGAAACTGAGAGGTAATATTCTCAGGATACAACTGTTGAATAATGCTGAGGCATTGATTCAGAAGTGATTTATAATTTAACCACTGGATTTGGCAAGATGAAGATTGTTTTGTGCCTTCAAAAAGCATTTCAGTGGAATAGTTGTGATAGAAACCAGACTGAAATTTGTGAAAGATAGATGAGAAAGTAGGGGGAATGAAGTAGAAAACTCCTTAGAGAAGCTTAGCTGTCAAGAGGAATGGAACAGAGAATTGAGTGATCATTGTGGGGAAGAAATGGAGTAAAGTGAGGTCTTAAGTATTTCCCAGAGTTTTTGAATTTGGGATTCATCCATCTTTGTTATCTCTTCTTATATTAAGGTTTTTCTATCAGTAAACTGGAAGATTAATGCTTAATGCCGTTTTGCAAGGTAGGAAAGCCAAACTGCATTCTCAGACCTATCTGACATTGTTCTCTTTCTTCTTTCTTTTCATTGGAGTCCTTGGTAATCAGTTGTTTCTATTTCTTTGAATTGTTAACTCATTATAAATTAAACTTTTGCCTTTCTTGCTATTCTTGTCTGTTGTATAGCTCTCATAGATTATTTAAGTGCTAATAATAATGATAGTAATTATAATGAGGAGATACTAACATGCTGACATTTATCATACAGATCCATTTGAAGAAATTTACATGTTTCTTTAAAAATTAATATTCAAAATCCTTGTGGGTGACACAAGAGAGGATCTAGGGATCTGAGGCACAAGTGGTTTAAGAGTTTCTCTAAGATCAGATAGTTGGTAAGTGCTGCCTGTGTCGTAAGACTTTTGCTATTTGGTCAAGTCAAGAATTCTTTTTCTCTGCTTTTATATCTGTCATATAAATGTATGTTTAGGACTGGCTGTTGGTAACTCTATTATTTTTATAATAATTAAGTTTGAGGGCTAAATGGGATATTTAATTAAATAATGACTGGAGTAAAGTTTACTAATCAGATAGACCTGTTTCCTAAATTGCCTTTTTCTCCCATATCTTTCTTTTTCCTACTCTGTTGGCTGTGAACTTTAGTTTTAAATTTATTTGTGCTTTTAACAATAAGCACTATTTATTCCTTGAGTGTGCTTACCATTTCTAGAATGGCAGAGTAACCATATAGGTTTACATTTCTTAAATATATTTCTTTGGTTTTATGACCTTCCATTTTGACAGGAATGAAGAACATATTCATAGGCATAATTGAAAAGGAATATTAGAACTGTTTATGTGGTAATTATACAATTATATATTACAGAAAGGTCTTTCAGTATGGTTACTATAGGGTTTATAATATATGAGTATATTTTATATTTGTTATTAGTAATATGGTTAAGAGCAAATAAGAGTTGTTAGGAATTTAATTTCTGGGATAATTTTAGGATTAGAATTTAACTTTAAAAAATTTTGAACTTAAACTTCTTCATTTTAGGTGATTGCTCAAATTGGCTGAGAAGTTACAAAGTTGTTTTCTGATAAGAAAACACTAAAAATTTAGATTTTTATGCTTTTGTGAAGTCACAGCATTTATTTATTTATTTTATTTTTTTAAAAAGAAAGGGATAGTGAGAGACAGAGAGAGAATCAATCAATTTCATTTAGTGTTTTCATTTGGCTTTCTTTGCTTGAACACTTCCTCGTGTACTTGGTGCTGGGTTTTGAACTCACGTACTCGCACATGCCAGTCAAGTACTGTAACCGCTGAACCACTGCTCTAGTCCCAAGTCATAGCATTTATAACTTAACAAAAATATTTTTACTGTAACAGTTGTGAAAAAATTGCAAGAATCTAGAGTTTGCTATTTTTCATGCTAATGTTGGAAAGAATGTCAGAGGCATTGGGGAGGAGCCAGAGGTACCAGAGAAAAGGAAGATTTGTCAACATTTGTGCAGTACCTATTGTGTTGTAGAGAATCCAGTGATAGGGCTTTTATATATATTATTTCATTCTCATAGAAGTCTTGCAGTGTTTTATCATTTCCTGTTTACGTGAGGAAACTGAAATTGCAAACATGAATTATATTGATAAGCATGATATAGATTCACATCCAGATATCTTTGATTCCCAAGCCCAATCTGTGCTCTTGTTTTGTGGAGTTATTTATGAGCTTTCTTAAGCAGAATATTGCTCTGTGTCATAACAATGACACAGTGTGATATTTAAGTTTTTATTCCCTTTGTTGTCATAAACATTGAAATATCAAGAGTACTTCTTTATGAGTCTGCAGGTCTTTTCAGATTAAAGTACAGGACTGCATATTTTCTCATCCTTCAGAGCACTGTGGGATAATTAAAAATAATTACAGTAGGTATTTGAAATGTACATAATTGTTTCTATTTTTCCAAAGCTAAGTCAGCTTTTATAGAAATGGAGTACCTCTAGATCATGATCAAGCTTTTGTGCTCCTACTCAGATTATTTATCTCATGAGAGTCTCTGGGTTAGAAACCTTCCTATCACCTCTGGTGTACTTTCTGATAAGTTTGACAAGATCAGATGTTTCCTAGAAGCATTTTCCCTAGCATTTGTCTTAGAATGCTAATAATAAGCATTTTATATTGACTGATATGAACAAATAAGAAAGGATCTTATTTGCTTTTATTAATCATATCCATTGCTTCCTTGTTTGAGGAATTTTAAATAAAATGATGGTAATTTGAAATTAATTTGAATATGCTGACTTTTATGTTAGTCTATTTTTAAAAATATTTCAGAGATCATACTGTGCCTATTTTCTCAGCTGGCTTTGACAAAAATCAGTAGAGTTCTGTCCTATGTGGAACAGGATTAGTTGCAGTTTTTCAAATTTCCATAATGAAATATTTTGCCTTAGTGAAAACAAGTCATGTTTTCCATTGCCTCTTTGTTTGCTTATCTGTTTTATTCTCTCCTGGTTGTAGAAATTAACTACTGCATAACAAATATCAAGATTTTTATAATATCCTTTATTTTAATTTGCAAGGAAAAAGTTTTGCCGAAATGTTTGTAAGGTCAAACTAATGTGAAATAAGTGATTGATATTTAGAAATTGGTTTATCTAATTTTAGGTACTATACCAACTGTGTAAAATATGATTGATTTTCATGTGCAAGTACACAAACAAGCTTTGAATATAAAAATCATAAATTTAAATTTTTTCCCCATTGAATGGAGTTTTCAGATACTTTATAATAAAACCATACATGACTAAAGTGATTAAATGAATGATTAAGTTGAGCTCTAGAAGTTAGGGCTCTTAAGCTATAAATAATGGAAATAATCTTTGACTTTTAATAACTGAAAAGAAAAATAGAAGGTCATTGAGAAGCTAAGAATCACTGGAAAGGTTGGAGAACTAGTTTGAAGAAAATGGTACATGGAGCTGGAGTGGTGGCTCAGCAGTTGGAGCTCGTGCTTGGCATGCACTATTACCCAAGTTCAAACCCTAACACAAACACAATTAAGTGTCAGAGAAAGAAAACCAGATGAAAGATAAATAAAATTGATTGTCTCCCTCTCTCTAATTTTTTTTAAATCTCTCTTAAAAAAATGCAAAGAGTACAAATAAGAGAAGTTAGGCAGTGAACCAGCTTCACAGCCAGTCATAGCACATGCATGGCTGCCACCACCAGTACCTACTTCCTTGCCTGTCACTTCCTGTAGCTAACGAATGTCACCTCTGCCACTGCCAAATCAGAACCTTGATGTTGCTGCCATCATTTTCTTTCTGTCTCCAGAATGGGTTCTCTGATGCTTTCCTAGATTGAATCATTATCCCTCCTATTTAAAGCCTTGGATAGATGTTCCTGAGTTGCTGACCTGAAATCACATACTAATGTTGTAACTGCAAGAGTAGTTCAGAAAGTGTATATCTGGTATTTTCAGGTTGTGTAGTGGAAACTGAGCTCTGTGGTCTTTCAGCACTCACAGGTAGAAATTTCTCAAATGTAGGAAGAAAAGTTCAGATATTAGCCCAAAACTGGCAGATATGCACTACATTCACAGATACTCCATTGCATTTGTTACTATATCTAATTTCTTTCCCTTTCATTCATTCATGAATTCTTTTAATCTTACGATTGCATAAGAGAAAAAAATGTAAATGATTTTAAAATTTTAGATTGAGATACTTGGTTGGAGGCAGTATTACTTTAGTTGGAATGAGGATAGTTTTTCAAATTAATTAATTTATTGTACTAGGGTAAATACCTGCCTCATATGCATGTAACTGAGTTATAGTCCTGGCCCAGCCTTATTTTCAGTTATTGTTTTAGCAGGTTGTGTGAAGTCAGGGAAGTATTGATAATAAAAATACCAATTCTGTTGTTTGAACATTACCACTTATACATAACCTTCTACTTCCTCTTCTGAAAGATATATAGGTGTATGCTCACTTTTTATCCAGTTTGAGTACTGTGCTCTGAAAGTACAATGGAAGGAACAAAAACTTTGGAGCTAGACTTGGGATCATATGTCATCCTTGTCACTTTTATCTTTTAACATCTGAATTTTATTAGTATTTCCATTTTAGATACAAGAATACTGGACCTTTGAGAGGATAAGTAGCTCAAGAATTTTTTATTAAATATGAATAAACATTAAAAATAGCCACAAAATTATTTTTTCTCAGGGTGGAATAAATATTTTAAATGCATCTCAAATGTGCAGCGTACTTAGGTGTCCATGTTCCAGTTATGGGTGTCTTAAATTTTCTTTTTAAAGAGAGAGGGAGAGTGAGAGAGAGAGAGAAAGAGAATTAATTTTATTATTAGTTTTTCTTGTGGCTTTCATTGCTCTGACACTTTATTGTGTATGTGGTGCAGGGGTTCGAACCCGTGTCCTGGTGCACATCAGGCAAGCTCCGTAACTGCTGAGCCGCCCTGTCGCTCCCCGCAGGGTTCTGGAGCGGGAGCGGGCGGAACGACGTCGGCGGACCTTAGCCGTTCCCTGGGGCCGACAGGACAGGGCTGGGTACCGGGGAAGAGGAGTCGCCCCCCGCAGCGTTCCAGAGGGAGGAGCGGGCAGAATGACCTGAACCTGGGCCGTCCCGAGGGGCCTAGTCAGGACGGGGATGGGACCTGGGGGAAAGGAGTCGCTCGCCGCAGCACTCCAGAGCAGGGAGCGGGCAGAGCCACCCGGCAGACCTGGGCCGCTCCCGAGGGGCCTAGTCAGGAAGGGTCAGGGAGCCGAACGACGGGGCGAACACCGGTGGCCGGAACACGGGACCGCTGCTGATCTGTCCGGTTCTATGCGTCTTCTCTGCCTTCTTCCTTCAGGACAGGGCTGCTTGCTTGCTTGCTTTTCTCTGGCTACTGCTTTCTCTTTGGCTGCTTCCTTTACCTGACTAGCTGCTACTCTATTTATCCATTAGAGCAACCAATAGGGGTACAGTGCAAACACATTTCTCCAATTGTAACAGATGAGTGGCCGAATAGCTTAGTCATGCGGTCAGGCAATTTGCTAATTACAAGCCAGCTGGACCCCTTAGAGTTGTTTACCACCAATTCTTTTACAAGCCAGGTGGGCCTCATGTTGGGGAATCCCAACACCACCACTCTAGCCCCAGGGTGTCTTAATTTTTACCTTATTTATAGGAACCAGAAAATCATGTTAGATCAACCTTTCCATTTCTTAGGTTTTTTATTTAGAATTTTGGGGAGATTTTGTTCATATTCTGTATGATAACTGTTGATTATACCCTTCTATCATCATATCAATTTTGTTTAATATTTTAGAATTTTAAAAGATTTCAGTTTGATTTTATCCTTATAGCATGCCCTGTATAATGTCAATTATATTATAGACATGGTAACTGAGGTTTATAGAGGAAAAAGGACTTAAGGTCAATGTTCTAAATACCCTTTTCACACAGAAGAATACTAATACTGATTATATATTATGTAATATCCATCTTCTATATGTTTTCCCAAATGTTCCCCAAATATCTTTCATAACTTTTGTTTTTGCCAAACCACTCAGGGCTTAGACATGTTACACATGTGGTTATGTCTCTGCTATCTTTTTAAATTTAAAACAGTCCTGTCCCACCATCTTTTCTTCCAACAAAGTAACTTTTTGAAGAATTTGGGCCAGTTGTGTTAGTAAATATTTTATCTATCTTTATAGTTATATATTTTATTTAGTGTCTTTGGTACATAATTAATTTAAGACATTGTTTTAATTATTTTTTAGTATTGTACAGATGTTTAAATGTTCTTTTTTAGTAGAAATATATTAGTGTTTGGTGCTATTTAACTATAATTTATAGTAGTAAGTAGTAAAGGTAAGTGAAAATTTAAACTGTGTTCATTCATTCCATGAATATTAATCAAGTACCCATAGAGTGTTCTATGTACAGATCTAGCTGCTGGGATACCTTGGTAAACAAAAATTCTGCTTCTATGAAGCTGATATGCTATTAGAGTGAAATTAATGTAAAAAAATAATGTCAGCTTTTGACAAATGAATACTGTTGAGAAAAATTATGCAAGGGAAGCTAAAAGGGAGAGGGGAGTTTACAGGTTCATTGACAGACATAATCAGGAAGGTGACATCTGAGTGGGAAAAAAAAAAGTCTCAAAGTTGATATGGGAGGGGAACCTGCAGATATCTTGGAGAACAGTGGCCAGAGAGAAGAGCAGGAGCACAGGCCCTAAAATTAGAGTGCATCCCTTATGTTGAGATTGAAGCAAAGGGAACAGAATGGGGAAGGCCAGTGAAGGAGATGGAAGAATAAAAGGAAATAAGATAAAAATAATTTAAAAACTTTAAATAAAAATGATTTATTTTATTGTCTAGATTTTATCCTGGTTTTTTACTTTACTAATCATTTCCGTTGTTAATAGGAATTATTAATGCTCACTCAATGTATCAGTGGATGGCGTTTGAGCAACTGTATTAATAAAGCAACTAGACTGAGAACCATGTTTCTAGACTAGTTCAATATGAAGAACAAACAAATCAGATTAGATGTGCTCTGAGGATGTAGCTTAGTGATAAAGCACCCCTCAGTTCAATCCCTAGTATAGAAACAAAACAAAAGAGTGGGATGTCATTTTTTAGGGGTTTGAATTTAGTCGTGAACATAGCCTCCATTACTTTATAGGAAGAAAAATAAAAGAGATTCTATTTTTGCTGTAATAAGAACTGTTTGAGACTAGTAGACCCACAGTGTGGAGACTCCTCAAAAAATTAGGGTTGGTTCCACCATGTAACCCAGCTATCTCATCTGGGTATTTTCCCAAAGGAGTTAGAATCAGCACATTACATTGACACAGCAAAATCAATGTTCATAACAGTTTAATTTACAATAGCTAAATTCTGGAATCAACCCAGATGCCCCTCAATGGATCAATGGATCCTAAAGCTCTGGTGTATACATACAATGGAGTTCTATTCAGCTATTAGGAACAGCATTGTGGCATTTGAAGGTAAATGGATAGTAATGGAAAAAACATGTTGAGTGAAGTTAGCCAAACTCAGAGAGCAAGGGTCGAATGTTTTCCCTCATTTGTGGAAGCTAGAGCTAAACCCAGGATTGGGTGAAAAGATAGTCAAACTCATGTGTTGGACCTACCAAGGGCATAGCAACACATAATCTAGGGGAATCATAGACCTGTAGAGGTGGGGAGAACGGAGGGAGGGCAGATAGGGAGGGATCTAGGGAGATAATCAACAATGTAATATACTCTTTACCCCCCAAAGAAGTCAAACAATACTTATGCAATTAATTCAGGTAAATTCACAATGGACATTTTTGTCTGTTATAGGAATGTAATATAGAAGAATCAAGAGACTGGGATGTGGGTGATATGGGGTAACTATGATTTAGGATCAAAAGCATATGATATTGTTACTTTATACACATTTATGATTATACAACATCTTGGCTCTAAAAAATTAAAAAAATAAGTAAAAAATAAAAAATGGACTGGGGATATGGATCAGCAGTTAAGCCCCCGTGTGTTCAATCTCCAATGCCAATAAATAAAGTAAAAATCAGTTTAAGGAAAAAAAACTATTTGAGAAAGAGAGTACTTTACTGAAAATTGAAAATTATTAACATTCACTATGAAAATATGCATAGGAATCTTGTGACTAAATTTAACTATGATTTCATGAATCTGCTAAAGTGATAGCTGTTAGCTAAGCATGTTGTATTAAAAATATGAAGACTTAAGAATCTACCTAGTAGATCTTTTTTTTTTTTTTTAATAAAGGGAGGGACAGTGAGAGAGAGAAAAAGAATCATTTTTATTTAGTTTTTCATTTGGCTTTCGTTGCTCCTACACTTCATTGTGTACATGGTGCTGGGTTTCTTACCCATGCATCCTTGTACATGTGAGGCAAGTGCCATAACCACTGAGCAACCGCTTCAGCCCCTGTCTAGTAATTCTTAAAATCAGTAATTGTTTTGGAACACAGTAAGAGAATGCTTAAATAAGTATTAATTCTGATCCTTTTTAATTGAAGAACAGTGTATAGAGAGATATTATTTTCTTTTCTGCATATGCTGTTCTTTTTGTTTGAAGTGAACTATTTTATGCTGTTGTCCCCTTATTGTACTTCTCTTCTTCCCCTATATTTTTTGATGATTGAATCCTATCTACCTCCCTGGTTTTCTAGTTCCCTCAGAAATAACCTCTTCCTTCTTTGAACTTACATAATAATTCAAGATTTAACTTTTCTTTTGTTTGTTGTATACTTTCATTTTGCTAAAGTATATCCTCAGATAACCCTAGAAGAAAGAATATGTAGAAAGTATGCTTGCTGAGTTTTTGCATACTTGAACCTGACTTTTTTCACTCGTAGACTTGATTGTCTAGACTATGTGTAGTTTCTAAGTTCTTCAGCATCATTTTTTGTCAGATATGAGAAGGTTCTGTTGTCATTTCCCATCCAGTATTGCCTAGAGCCAAATTCTATTCTGATTCTTGGCAGGTCATATGTTCTCTCTCCTAAATTAGAAGAGATGATCAATAATATAATTTCTTTCTCTATTCATAGTTAGGTTTATCAGTGGGGATTGGTTCTTTTAATATTTGATCTTTTAAATCCTTCATAATAGAATAATGGTTAAGAGCATAGATCACAGACCCAATTGCCCAAGTTTGAACCCCAACTTCATCATTTACTTGTTCTATGACCTTGGCATTGAGCAAATTATTTAATTATTATATACCTCAGTTTCTTCAGCTTTAAACTTAGGATGGTTGTAATAATAACAGCTACCTCATAGGTTTACTAGAATGAGTTAATATTTATAGATACATAGAATTGTATTGTACCAGGTACATATAACAGAATTGGCAAGCTATATGTAACCTATGGGCCATATCCAGCATGTTACTTGTCTTTTTTTTTTTTTTTTTTTACTGTCCATGATTTAAGAATTGTTTTTACATGTATTTATTTTTTATTTTTTTATTTGTTTGACATAGTCTTACATATTGGAAGGAATTATTATTACATATTCATGCATACATTGATATTGACATAGTGAGAAAGTAAATTAAGGCAGATCCTAGTCAAGGATCTACCCCCTTCATTCCCTTATCACTTGTCTCCTCTGTGATACTCCCATACTATAGTATGAACACATACATGTATATTAATTTTTGAAATTTCTGAGTTTCTTTGCCTGCCTGTGTATAGTTAGGCTTCTAATGGGAGTCCAATGTTCCCAGTTGTATTGATAGCACCCCTTATCCCTCCCTCCCCTCTTTGCTTCCCTCCCTTCTCCCCCCTCCTTCATAGTTTTGGCTCTCCCAGCTTATGTGAAACTTCCAACTATGGTGAGTTTATTACTAAAACTTCCTAATTTCATCCTGACTTAGGTTTTTTACTTGAGCTTCCACATATGAGAGAGAACATTTGGCCCTTATGTGTCTATGTTTGGGATATTTCACTCAGCATAATTTTTTCCATTTCCAACCATTTGGCTGAAAATGCCATGATGTCGTTCTAATAGCAGAGTAGAATATGTATATAATACTCTGCTATTAGAATATGTATATAATACTCTACTATTAGAATATACACATATACATGTAATACTCTACTACTAGAATATATATATATGTGTGTGTGTATGTATATATATATATATTCACAATTTTTGAATCCATTCATTCAGCGAGGGGCATGTGATTTGATTCCATAGTTAAGCTATTGTAAATTGAGTCACTATAAACATTGATGTACCTGTGTCTCTGTAGTATGCCAATTCTAGCTCTTTTGGGAAAACACCTAGAAGTGGGATAGCTGGGGTGTAAGGTAGTTCCATCCTTAGTTTTTTGAAGAGTTTCCACACTGCTTTCCAGTGTGGCTGTGTGAGTTTACAATCCTGCCAACATTGTGTTAGTGTTCCTTTCTCCCCACAACCCCTCCAACGTCTGTTGTTGTTTGTATTCTTCATTTTTGATGCTCTTACTAGAGTGAAGTGGAATCTCAGTGAAGTTTTGATTTGCATTTCTCTGATTGATTGCTAGTGATATAGAACATTTTCTCATGTATGTATTGGCTTTTTGGACTTACTCTATTGAGAAGTTTCTATTTAGTGCCCTAGCCCATTTGTTGATTGAATTATTTGTGTGTTTGGTGTGTTCCCTTTTTTTAGCTCTTTGTATATTCTGGATATTAGTCCCCTGTCAAAGATACAGCAGGCAATGAGTTTCTTCCATTCTGTAGGTTCTCTCTTAACCCTCTTGACTAATTCTTTAGCTGTGCAGAAGCTTCTCAGTTTAATGGCATCCCACTCATTGATTTGTGGCTTTAATTCTTGCGCTATGGGAGTCTTGTTAAGGAAGGAAGTGCCTATACTGATGTGTAGAGTGTTATTCCTATTTCTTCTAGTAATTGTGTAGTTGCTGATTTAATTCCTAATTCTCTGGTCCATTTCGATTTCATTTTTGTACAGGGTGAGAGATAAAGATCTAAATGCAGTTGTCTGCATGTGGCTGTCCAGTTCATCTAGCACCATTTGTTGAACTGGCTTTCTTTCAAGCTATACTCTTGCCCCTTTTGTCAAATATCAGATGGCTGAAGACTTGTGGGTTTTCTCAATACATTCTATTCTGTTCCATTGATTTTCATGTCTGTTTTAGATATCAATACCATGCTGTTTTTGTTACTATAGCCCTACATAGTATAATTTCAGGTCAGATACTGTGATACCTCTTGTTTCATCTTTCTTGCTTAGTAATATTTTGGCTGTTCTGTGCTTCTTGTTATTCTAAATTAATTTGAGAATTGCTTTTTCTATATTCTTGAAGAATGTCATTGATATTTTGGTGGGGATTGAATTAAATCTGTAGAGGGCTTTCAGCAGAATGGCCATTTAAATTATATTGATTATGTGTAACCAAGAACATGGAATGTTTTTCCATCTTCTCAGGTCTTCTTCAATTTCTTTTTTTAATGTTTGATACTTTTCATTGTAAAGGTCTTTTATATCCTTTGTTAGATTAATACCCAAGTATTTTATTCTTTTTGAGGTTATTGTGAATGGGACCGATTTCCTGATTTCTTCTTTGGCAGAATCGCTGCTGGAGTATAGGAAAGCTATTGATTTATGAGTGTTAATCTCTCTCTCTCACTCTCTCACTCTCTCTTTCTCTCTTTTGTTTTTACTGTCTTTGATTTAAGAATTGTTTTTACTTATAAAATGTATTGTTTAAAATAAAACAAGCAAGAAAACAACCAAGAATATGTATTGCCTAAACCCTAAAATACTACTGTGTTGCCCTTTACAGAAAAATTTTGACAACCACCTAACACATTACATGTGTTTGTTTAAAAAAAGAAGTTGTGATCTTATTGCAGGTGAATGAGGAAGATAGGAAGGAAGTACTTACAAGTAAAATCACAATATCTTTTGCACCCCCTACCATTTTTATGCCATGCACCTAATGTTGATTAATACTTTAGATTTTATAATTGTGATTTAACATCATACCTAGTAACAGTGAACACTATTTTTATAAAGAAACATATTTTAAATGTTGTAGAATTATGTTTAGATAATTCACCTTTTAACTTTCTAAGAACCAGAGCATTTCTTGGGCACTTTTTGGTTTTTTTTTATGTTGAGGCTAGAGCCTGGATAAGTTGATCAAGTCATCCAATTTCTGTTTCTCTTTTGTCTCTTTCCATGCATTATAATTATACTCATGCATAATAATTAAACTCATAGTAATTATGACAAGAAAAATTTAAGGTGTAATTAGGATGAAGTGTATGGAGAAAAAGTATAAAATATATTTCATTTTAAGTATACTGGTTCAATATAGCAATACCCCAGAGTGTCGCTGGGAGGCATGTGGAATGAGCTGGGGTACTTTAAACCACGGGGAAATAATAATAAAATCTAAAAACAAAAAATAAAACATAAAACATAGGGAACAAAACAAGAGTAAGAAAACAATTTGGTAATGTGTATCAACAAGAAAATGCCATTCATGCTGTTCACACATGAAAAAATTTGGAATTTGTGGAAACCAAGCCACAGTTTGTTTTAGCCTCTTTCTGTGAAAAAAAAAAGGTGAGAATATGCCTCAAATGTATTGTTTTCTGCAATATGGTGTTCATGTTTGAAATATGCCATTGTGGAATTAAAGTTCATTTCTGACGTAATGTATCTGACCTTCCTCAGCTTGTGGCATTTCTGTTTTCTCAAAACACGTGTTTGTCATTATTATCTTTTATAAAGTATGTAGGCATTTATCCAGGAAAAGAAGCTAATAGCAACCAAATGAATCTACACTATTGCTTAGAATAAAAATATTGACTTTTGTAACTGTACCCTGGGCTATCTTTTCTTTTTCCTTAATCATATTTTAATTGGAAAATTTTATGGGAGAATATGTACAGTGAATTTTATCATTCCAAACCCTTATTATTTTGTGCAAAAATCAGTTTTGTATGTGTGTATATATGTATATATATTTGTATAAAACTTAGATGTTAGCACTTGTACTTTAGACAATTGGAATCAATATTAAATTCAGTAGGATTTCTACTGTTCCTTGCTACAGAGTGAATTTATTTTAATTGTTTAAAGTGTAGGTTTCCTGTGACTGGATTTTATGGGGTGGAGGTAGAGTACTTTCCTAGTGTGCACAAAGCCCTGGATTTGATCCCCAGCATTACCAAAAGCAATAACAACAACAACAAAAAATAGAACTTCTTTGATTGGATTTAAAAAACCCATTACTACTTCTATTTAACTGTATTTCTAAAATTAGAAATTCTTAAATTACTGGTAGTGAATTTTTTTTTTTTTTTTTAGAGAGAAGGACAGTGAGAAAGAGACAGAATCAATTTTTATTGAGTTTTTCACATGGCTTTTGTTGCTCTGACACTTAGTTGTGTATGTGGATGCTGGGGTTTGAACCTGTGTACTTGTGGATGCCAGGCAAGTGCCGTAACCGCTGAGCCACCGCTCCATCCCTAGTGGATTGTTTTTAATCTGAAAATTATTTCAGTTTCTATCACATAGTTCATAGGCAGTAGTTTCTGAATTCTTAAAAACAGAATAATTAAGGTTCGCAAATTTGTTTTAACAGTAAAAATTTTTAGGAAGTGTATTTCATACACACCTTAGTTTACCCACAATGTATTCTGTAGCATTTTTCTTGATAATAAAGGGTTTTGATTATTAAGCCTATACCATAACAAATAATGAATATGAATTTTGACTTCAGCAAGAAACACTAGGAATGCTGTGTCTAGCATAATACTAAAGTATTATTATCTGTATAAATACTTCCCTAGTACAGTATTCTCATTTACCTTAACATCATTCCAAAAATGAGAGAGGACAATAGGTACTGGTTTTGTGTGACTTGTTTATGGTCCTATAGTGAGTAAACAGCACTTTAGACTCCTGGTGAAGTGCTGTTATCCATTATACTGTAATTGTTCTGCATATAGCAAACATGAGATAGCAGTTCAACTTCTTCTAATTGTAGAAATATTGCTAGACTGGCCATTTTGAGTAAATTCCTGATAACAACTTACTCTTCTAAAATCTTATTTTCATGAAAGCAGAATAAAGAAAACACATGCATACAAACCATTTAGATTTAGAAATGAATGTTAGCTTTCTAGTGCAGCATATCCTATACCTGGCTATTCCTCAGGATCAGATGCATAAAGATGCTATTTCCCCATACCCATTCACATAGGGTCTGATTCAGTAGGCTTAAGTGAAGCCTAACATTTGTTTTTTATAAAATGTCGTAAATGTTCCTCATAAAGTTTGGGAACCACAGCTAGCTCATTCCTTAGTTTTGTGGACAAGAAAACCAAAAGCCAGAAAGATAAAGGTAGTGCTAATAAGTGGTAAAACTTGGATTTGAAGGTTGTCTCTGGAATTTCAGCTTAGTGCTTTTCCCCTAAGCCCATTACTTACCTGTAACTTTCTAAATATTGTCTCTTGCTTGAGACATTAATAATTACTCTGTGTTTTAATACTAAAGAAAAGATAATAATGACAATGATAAATTATTGTCAGTTTTTTTTCTATTACAAAAATCATTACTTTGTATTTCAGGGAATTAAGCCTCCTTTTTAGTTTCAGGCCAGTTTTCTACCTCATTTATGTTAAATTGTTGTTTGGTAGTAATTTATAAAAGTGTATTGGCACCCTCCTCCAAATTTACATCAACACTAGAAAATACTTATTTGGAAGATAATCTGTAAATTGAAGGGACTTTGTGATAGACTCTGCAGAGGGAAAAGTTAAACAATTAACAAGCATATGATAAACTTACCTGTAGTTGGGCAGTTCGCAGTCTGATAGCTATGCTAAGAAGACTGTATTGATGGGTAATAATCAGTATTAAGATTTAGAAGGAGCTGGGTTCCATGGCACATGCCTGTAATCCTAGCGGTTTGGGAGGCCAAGGCAGGAGGTTTGCAAGTTCAAAGCTAGCTTCAACTGAAGTCCTAAGCAACTTAGTGAGACCCTGTCTCAAAATAAAAAATAAAATGTGCTAGGGATGTGGCTCAGTGGTTAAATGCCCCTGGGTTCAATCCTGGGTACCCTCCTCCATAAATAAAAATAAAAAGTTAGAAGGAAGCTAATAATGAAAATAGCTGCTGTTGTGCTCATGTTGTATGCTAAACACCATGTTTAATGCTATGAAGACATTATTTCATTTAACTCCTTTATGATATATATTTATATATATACACACATACTCATGTGTATAAATATACACATACATACATATGTGTATGTGTGCCCGCACATGTGTGTGCATGTATGTTTGTGTGGTAATGGGGATTGAACCCAGGGTTGCTCTACCACTGAACTATACTGTCAGCCTTTTTATGTTTTGAGACTAGGTCTTACTGAATTGCCCAGCCTAGCCTTGAACTTGTGATCTTCCTGCCTCAGCTTCGTGAGTAGCTGGGATTACATGGGCATATGCCACCATGCCCAGCTTAATTTGTTTATGATAATTCAATGAGATAACTACTTTAGGGGCAGTTATTCCCTCTCATAGCATGCAGTACACAAATTATGTATACCAGATCTTGTTGATAACATCATATGCTACTATTATGTCCAAATCTAGATTAGGAAACATAAACTCTAAATTTTTAAATAACTTGTCCCCCATTTTTGCTAAAGGAAAAGCATTTATAAATATATGCTAAATGTGAATGGAAAATAGTGCTTTAGAAGAAGGTGATCGACATTGAAACCCATACCTTTGTGCTCTGACCTGAAGGAAGATGAAAAAAGTTCCATGGTATAACAGAGAAAATAATATGTAGAGAAGTCTAGGAAGTAGAGTCTCTGCTGGGGAAATGGAGAAGAATATTATGCAGAGAAGGAAATAAAAGACTTAGAACCTTGGAACTATATGATAAATTTCTGTTTTTCATGTTGAGGTTGTGAATCAGGACAACAACAAAAAAGGAATAAAGTGAAGAAATTGTATTGTAGGAATTTAAAAAATTCTTTTGTCTGTGGACAACTAATTGTTGCAGCCTCATTTTTTAAGAGATTTTTTCCTGTCACTATGAATGGTCTTGGCCCCCTTGTTGATGATCACTAGATATATGGGTTTATTTCTGTTTATTCCACTGATGTGTGTTCCTTCGCCAGTTACAGTGTTCTGATTTGGAATACAGTTTGAAATCAGCGTGAGTCTTCCCACTCCCTTCTTTTTCTGTTTTGGATTTTCTGGGTCTTTTACCATTTCATTTGAATTATAGGACTAGCCTTTCTGGGGAAAAAAAAGTCATTGGAATTTTAAGAAGAGTCAATCAAATTTGCAGATTGGTTTGGGTGCTATTGCCATGTTAACAATTTTTCCAGTCCATGAAAGGTGATATATATCCATTTATTTAAGTCTTTTCTTTCTTTGAGCAGTGGTTTATAGTATTCAAGTCCTGCACATCCTTGATTAAATGTATTTCTAAACTAGTTATTTTGGAAGTTACAATTAACATTTTAAATAGATTTAAATTAACAACTAATGGTATACAGAAGTTCTGTTCTTTTACAGGTCTCTCCCCCTACCCTGTATTGTTACAAGTTACTTCATGCACTGTGGTCATAGGTCATCTATTTATTTTCCTTTACTATTTTTATTTTTCTGTTTCTTAGACTGGAAAATCTCAGTTGGTATATGTTTTAAATTCTCTAATCCTTCTACCTACTTACTCTGCTTGATCCCGGTAGTGACTTTTTTGTTTTAGTTATTATATTTTTCAGTTCCAGAATTTATGTTTGGATCTTTTTTTTTAAGTTTGTCTCTTTGTTTCCATTCTTTATTTGGTGATACATTTTTCTCCTGGTTTCCTTTTGATTTTTGTTCATGATTTTATTTAACTCTTTGAGCATATTTCAGACAGTTGATTTAACGTTGTTGCTTAGATTTCCTCTTTAACATATTTCTCTCTCTCTCTCTCTCTCTCTCTCTCTCTCTCTTGTTGTGCATGAGCTGTACTTCCTTTTTCCTTTTCCTGTCTCATAATTATTTTTGGTAAAAGCTGTACATTTAAAAAATTATATATGTGCATACCCTGGAGATATTCTGGATTTGTTGTTGCTTGTTGTGGGTTTTTGTTGTTTATTTATTGACTTTTCTAAACTAATTTTGTAAAGTATGTATTATTTATTTTGTGCAGTCACTGAATTCTGTATCTGTTAAATTAGTGGTCATCCATGGATCAAAAAACTGTATATATACATATATATAAATGGAATTCTACTAAGCTATTAGAAACAAGGATATTGTGGCCTTCGAAGGTAAATGGATGGCAATGGAAGAATTCATGCTGAGCGAAGTTCGCCAAATCCAGAGAGTCAAAGGTCGAATGTTTTCCCTCATTTGTGGAGGTAGGAGCTTAACCCAGGCTTGGGTGAAAGATAGTCAAACTCATGTATTAGACCCACCAAAGGCATAGCAACATATAATCTAAGGGAACCATAGATAATGTGGGTGGTGGGGAGGAAGAATAAGGAAGGATCTAGGGAGACAATCAACAATGCTGTATACTCTTTACCCCCCCCCAAGAATACAATAACACTTATGAGGTCATTCAATTCTGGAAAATTCACAATCTAAGCATTTATATCACTTGTAGGAATAAAATATAGAAGAATCAAGAGACTGGGGTGTGGGTGATGTGGGGGTGATTGCTTTAAGAACATATGCATATCATATTCTTACTTTATATACATTTAGGATTCTACAATAAGTCAACTCCATTAAAAAAAATAGTGGTCATCCAATGTTTTGACAGTTTCCTTAACACTTGGAAATGAAAGGGGTTAGGGAAGAAAAAAAGAAAGGGTATAAAGGAAAAGAAAAGAAAAAAACCAAAATACTCTCATAGTCCTTCCATATTGGCTCTTTGGTCTTAGACTGTTTCTGAACATATATCCTATCTTGGATGTTTACATGTATCTCTTGATTCTATAGTACATGTGGGAGCTTAAACAAATGCTTTATTTCTGTATATATAAGTAAATATTCGGAAATAAAGCCAACCTCTGTATTTTCATGCCTGTCTATTGCTTATTCTGTTTTCAGTTGCCCCTGTCTGCTGCAAGTAGTATTGTGTCTTTAAGTGCTTTATAAAAAAGCCACCTGGGAAACTGCCCTAGCTGTGGGACTTCTCTGAGTCAAGTAAAACAAACAGAAGACCAGTGTGTGCTTGTCCTTCAAAGGTTTTTACCTGGCCAGGTAAAAACACAGTCTTTTAAAAATGAGGTCTGTGTTGCTCCTTCCAGCCTATACAGCCTGTACTAGGGATGTGGGTTTCTTTCTTCATAACTGCGTCCAGTGGGAGCTGTGGTGGATGGCAGCCATCAATTTAAAAGTCCAGCTGTTTTTCTTCACCAAGTATCCCCTCTGCTGATTAAAAGATTTTCATTAGATTCCAGAGTTGGGAAGAGTTTATTTTGATAGTTTTTGTCACCTCATTAGTTTTTTGTTATTTGGTTTTTGTGGAGAAATGTCTCTCCATATTTGATTATGTTGGCTTAGCAGGTCTTTTAATAAGAAAAGTATCTACTGCTATAAAATATATTTTTGTCTTTAGCCCTATTTTTAATGTTTTAAATTATGTGTTTGGCAAAGCTATATTAATCTTGCTTATCAGATTTGAGAGTGACATTAATTAGTACGTAATACAGAAGATGTTGATATGCTTTAGAATTCTGTCCTTGTACTTATTCTGTAGGTTATCCCATGTTTACTATCCTTATGCCAGTGATGCTTAAATATGTATCACTATCCCAGTTCTTTTTTTTTTTTTCTTTTTCCACATTTATTAGAAGTATATTGCGATACAGGATACAGATGAGGGGGAAACATTGTTAAAACTGTAGCAATCAATGTGTATAAACTTTGATAACCAGGGGTAATGCTAACACATAGATAAGCTACTATGGGTTTCATCTATTGCAGTTTCCCCCAGAAGAACTCATGTGTTAAATGGGTATCTAGTGTAGGAATAACATTGGCTTCTGGAATGGTTCCCCCATCTTCCCCATCACCAGACTCCTATGAGTTCTTCG
>PVKS010025562.1:0-29688 GCA_004027875.1 Aplodontia rufa | reverse complement strand
ACCGCCTGCCTGTGCCTGACAAATCCAGGTGACAGCAGGCACAGCTACACGCTCAGGGCAGCCTTTCCCTTCTCCTATTCCTCTCCCTGCCTTGGCAAGCAATGCCCTTCCTTCCGCTGAGGATGCAAACCCCCACTTGGGTCTTTGACCTCGCCCCGGGTGAGAGACCAAAAGGCTGTTTTCCCAACAAGTCAGCGTAGGAGAGTTTTGTAGAGCTTTGTTTACTTATTCTTATTTTTTTGTGGTGCTGAGAATCAAACCCAGGGCCTCATGCCTTCTTCTTCTTCTTCTTCTTCTTCTTTTTTTTTTTTTTAAAGAGAGAGGGACAGTGAGAGAGACAGAGAAAGAAAGAAATAACTTAGTTTTTCACATGGCCTTAGTTGCTCCAACACTTAGTTGTGTACGTGGTGCTGGGGTTTGAACCCAGGTCCTCGTGCTTGCCAGGCCAAGTGCTGAAACCACTGAGCCACTGCTCCAGCCCCGCCTTCTATCTTCTAATCTTTAGTTCCTTCCTTTTTGGCTGCTACAGATTTCCCTAGAAATTTCTTGTCACAAGAAATTGAGAGCTGAGCCAAATGCTCTCTTTGGGGCAGCACTGCTGGGTCTTTTATAAGGAGAGGGTTGCAGGTAAGCTAGCTGCCCTGGGCCCTGCTACGGAGCTCTGGTAGTCTTCCTCGGCTCTCCAGGTCTCAGCCACATCCTGCGCTCAGCCACTGCAGCCTCCTTGACTCAGGGCTGGAGCTGTGGCTCAGCGGTTTCAGTGCTTGCGTGGCGAGCATGAGGACCCGGGTTCAAACCCCAGCACCACGTACATAACTAAGTGTTGGAGCAACTAAGGCCATGTGAAAAACTAAATAAAGTTCTTTCTCTCTTTCTCTGTCTCTCCACTGTCCCTCTTTCTTTAAAAACAAAATAAAACAAAACAAAAAACCTCCTTGACTCTAGCCATTGCGCACCTGGTGTGCAGGGTGAATCCTATCCACCATGTGGCCAGTGCCCTTGGGGTACCTTTGGGGTCCTCTTCCCTCATCCTCTGTCCCCACCACCAGTCGTGCCTCACCCATCATTTGCACACAGGTTCTTTGCAGCGAGGCTTCTGAGAGCCACCAAAACCCCACAAAGAACCCTGCTGCTGTCACACACGCTGCCTTTGGTTCTGGCCGCCCACAGACCACTCAGCCCTCCTTGCCTGTCTCTGGTCGGCGGCCCTAGTAGCACTGCTCCAGGACTACTTTGACATCACATGTTACGGTTTGTGCTTGCTGTCGGGCCTTGCCTCTCAGCTCACACTGGTTCCTGGGTCTCAGCTTGTGAGCACACTACAAAGCCAGATGTCCTCTTTCCCTTTGGAGGTCCTCCCTGGCTCACAGACTCCCATATTGGCCTCTGCAGAACCTCTCTGAGGCCTGCACAAACAGGCCCTTAGCCTGCCCCTCATGCTCTTGAGGCCCATCCTGGCCTCCTCTAGATTGCGTCTCCTCCTGCTCCTCCGTCCAGACTGTGCTCCAGGTGCCCAGGACCCAGTCCAAGTGGCCTGAGAAGCCACTTCACGGCCTCTTCTTTAGTTCCACCCCTGTGGGCAGACCATACCACTGGGCCACCTGCCTTTGGGTTTGAGGGCAGACCAAGGTGCTGTTGGCAGCTACAGATGCGGCCTGGACAGATGGCGGGGTGTGGAAGTGCAGCTACTTGAGGTGCAAGTTGGGGCCAGTGGCAGGAAGAGGCAGTGCTGACAGCTGGGGGCTCCACTCTGGAGCAGAGTCCTAGCATCTGGGAATTCTACATTCTAGGTAATTACAGCAGCCCGCGTGGCCAAGGGTCAGCACATGCCCCGTGGGTAGCTTATTTTTCTGTAATAAGATGGTTGCCTGACGTGACCATCTCAACTTCCACATGCTCCTCTGGGCCATGTCACAGTGGTGGCTGACACACCCCCTCAGCCACAGACACACCACAGTCTGCTCAGAAGAAGGCACAACACTTTGCCCAGGTCTCCCAGGCTGTGTCCTTGCCTTGTCACTGCCCTTGGAAGGCCACCCACTAGGCTTCCACAGTCTCTGGGCGGAAGTGGGTTGTCTGACAGCTTCCCAGAACAGTGCTTGGGCCTCTGTCCCAGGCATTGCAGGTGTGGCCCACGTGGCAGCTGCTCACTCAACCATGGTGCCTGCTGTCTGATGCTCAGCGTGGGTTCTGGGGGACCCCCAGAACTCATGCTTGCCCCACCAGCAAGGGTGGGGACTTAACACCCATCGGGCTGACCTCGACACTGGGGATGGCAGCTGATGAAGGTTTCCTCTTTCCTTTCTGAAGAGTCTGGCTGACTGCACAAAGCCAGTGCTGCCTTTCCTGCCTCCCGTCCCATTCCTCATCCAACCACGTTCACCTCCTGGGATCTTTGTGCCAGCCTTCCTTTGAGGGTCCTGGGCTAAGATGCTTTGCATTAAGTTCCTCAAAAAACAATCAGACCCAAACTTCTTTCTCACAATCAAGTCACACAAGGTCCAGCAATGGCCTCATTTGGAGGACCCTTCCCTGGGGCTCTGGCTGTCAGCCTCCAGCTTCCCATACCCTCCTTTTGTCTGCTGTTTCCCTGTCTCCTAAGGGTCCTGGCTTCCTTTCTCCTCATCCTTTACCTATTCCATCGCTGTGGCTACCTTCTGTATGCTGATGACCCTAATAAGTTATTTCAAAAAACATACAAATTAAAACAAATATCTTTGGCTGGGATCTGCCCAGTCAAGGTTACCTCCACGTGTTCCAAGCCTCTCACCTGGGAGAGAAGAGGCAGGTGACGGGCCATAACTAGTCATTTCTTTAGTCTCTGACTACCTTCAATGACCTAGTTGAGGTGTCCTTGTCTGGAGTGGGTTTGGGGAAGAAGCCTTAGGGGGCAGAGGGGCAGATAAAGGATGAAGATGAGACTGGAAGATGCAGGAAGTCTCAGAAGGTGGCAGGGGCCCCTGAATGTAAGATTTATGTCTTTTCTTTTCAGTCAAAATTGAAGATTGTGAGACAGAATAGACTACCGCCATTTTTAGAATCCCTTTCCTCTCCAAGATAACAACTCCCTCCCGTGTATGCCCACCTCCTTCCAGGGACCCCTTCCAGTACCCACCCATCCCCTTCTGGTGACCTTTGCTGACAGACTCTACCTCTTCCTGGTGAACCTTACCAACACGTTTTCCTCTTTCCAGTGACCCCCTCTCTCCCAATGGCCACCTAATTCCTCTCTGTACCCGCCTCCACCTTACTTTAGCCAACCTGTAGATTGTGCATGAGCCCCTCCAATCAGCGAAGGGCAGCATGCGGGGCTGGAGTCAAAACCCCTCATTTCCTTGCTGGAGGCCACTTTTTCTTTCACCCTTCAGCCTTGCTCACCGCAACCGGCCACGTGTTTGACTTCATTTATAACATCAACTACCTTTCCCCTGGTGCCACACACGGCATTGCTCCTCAGCGGTCTCAACACTGCAGCTCACAGACCAGCTGCACTGATCCTCTCAGCTGCTCACCCTGCAGGTTCCTTAGCTGACTTTTTGTCCTCTGGAATATTCTAAAAATTATTACGAAAGTAATACATGCTCACTGTAGAACCTAGAAAACAGAGATGAACAAACAGAAAACAGTGATTTTTCATCTTCCAAATACTCAGGGGGCTGGAGTGGTGGCTCAGCAGTTGGAGCACTTGTCTGGCATGCATGAGAACCTGGGTTCAAACCCAAATACTACATACACAACTAAGTGCTGGAGAAATTAAGGCCAGATGAAAAAGTAAAATAAAATAAAACTGATTCTTTCTCTCCCTCTCTCTTAAAAATATAAAAAATACTCAGAATAAATCAATGAGAACATATTTATAAAAATTATATTGCATGATACCTTGTAGTCTTCCTGTTTCCCTACAACTGTAAAGTGAACTTCTTTACAAGATAGAAAATCCCCTAGTCATATGTTCATCTCAACCATTTTTCTTCTGTGAACCTTTAAGCTTAATGTTTATCAACATACATATTTACTTATTAGGAAAAAGTTGTTGATTTGGAATCACTAGGTGAAAATATATGTGAAATTTTGAGGTTTTATTTGCATGTAGTGAAGTAACCGTCTAAAAGTCCCTATCAGTCAACACTGTTAATGTGTGATAATGTTTATTTCTTCACATTTGCTTTTATCAAACAGAGAAAGCTTTGCATTTCTCCATTATTAGGGAAGGGAACATTCTGTCATGTTTATTGGGTTTCTTTCTTTGTTTTTTCTCCGTCCTTGTCTGTCTTGCTTTTGGAATGCATGTCTTTGTCTCAGTATTGAAAGCCCTCTTTCCTGTAAAGGAGATCAGCTTTACGAAACATGCTCACACTTTTCCCACTTTTATCTGTGTTCCTCCCTCCTCTCCAAACTGGGGCCACTACTGCTTTCTTTTCAAGTAAAATCTCCCTGCAAAAGCACAGCTCTTCAAGTCAAGGACAGGAGACAGGTGTGTGCCATGTGCGACCTATAGTCCAGTCCAGATGTGTATTATTATCTCCACTTCAGAAAGTTCTTGGTGCCTACCCCAGAAAGAACTCCCTCCCTTCTGGTGTTGGCTGGCTCCCGAGTTTCATGCTAATGAAGTCATACAATGCACCTTTTTCATCTTAGTTATGATGCCAACACTCATTCAACTGTCATGGTCCTTCTTTTTTTTTATTGTTGAGTAGTAGTATTCCCTTATATTCCACAATTGGGAGCTGTTTATTTTGCTACTGATTGTATCTAACACTTTAAATAAGTCAAATTATTTATATTTCACCTTATGGTTATTAATGGCATTTTCTATTCCATAACTATAGAAATGTCCAATAGTTTTTCCTCCTTAAAACTTTGTTTCATTCAGTGAGGTACAAATTGTTATTCTTTTCTCTTCAAATGATTAGCAAGTATCCTCTCACATTGTGTTCTGATTTGTCACATTTATTTCATTTTAAGTCTTTACAGGGGTGATATTAAAAATAGTCAACAAATGGTGTGGCTCAGGCCCTGGCCAGCCTGGAAGGCTGCCCTGCAACAACTGGGGCAGCAGGCACACACAGGCCTGCAGGAGGTCAGCCTGGAGTCCTGACATTTGCTTGGGATTGTTTCTTTACTTTCTATCATTTCCCACTAATCTAGGCCAGTATTGTTTTCATTATAGTCTAAATAATATTTTATTTTCTGGGAGTTTTTCCCTCATTACTTTTCTTTTTGATTGTTTTCAAATGTTTATTCTTCCGGAGGACTGTTCAACGACTTTCTCAATTTCCAAGTTCTACTGCTCAGACTCGGGAGTTACATTTAGGCATTTAAGGTGTTTTCTAGCCAATGTGTTTGGGGATTTTCACATGGCCTTAGTTGCTCTAACACTTAGTTGTGTACTTGGTTCTGGGGTTTGAACCCAGGTCCTCGTGCTTGCCAGGCAAGCTCCGAAACTGCTGAGCCACTGCTCCAGCCTCTATTTGGGGGATTTTCTACCATGTCTCTTGATGCATATAAAGTACTTAGTTCAGTGCCTACCGCACAGTCAATGCTCAATAAATGTTAACGATTGGTGTTAGTGAAGGTGGTTGTTTTCTCTATATATTTTACAATGAGCCATTTGCTGCACTTCTACCAATTATATATTTCTAGTCTTTGGGGACATCTTCATTTCTAAAGATTGATTTCTTCCTACTGGGGCTTGTCTTCTTTCAGGGTGGGGTTCTCTTTAAAATGTCTTCTGTGTAGACCCATGTGTTTGTTCCCTGGTGCTGGGTTGACTCTCCCCCTTTGCTCTGCTCAAGGGTCCACCTGCAGAGCTAAAGGCCCTTCTTTTGTTGTATAGAAGTGTCCTGAGCTCCTTTGGACTGGCTGACAGGTATTTTTCTGACAATCAGCTAGGCCCTCAATTTTCTCTGGTCCAGAAAGGGCAAGCTGGGTTCTTGTACATCAGGTACCTCACTCTCATGGAGCTCTCAGGACTCCAGGTGAGGTCTAACTGGAACATGGCAATGGGTCTCCTCATTTCTTTGAATCAAAATCTACTTTTAACATCAATTCCACCTAGGATTAGATTTCAAACCTTCTGATAGGACTTTTTGCTCACGCACATGTCTCCCACTTGGTACTTTGAAAACTAATATATTAGTAGACGTCAGGAATTTATACCGTCTGATTATTGCACATTTTAAATAATTCTGTCAAGCAATCTTGAACCTTGGTTTCTATTATGTAAACGTCGCTGGATACTGATCCTGCTTAATTTCACGAGAACATGACAGGGAGGGAGCCTTGTGCATCAGCAGCCGCCATGAAAGCTCCTTCACTGTGGTCTTTTTCTTCAGCTCTCCTAATTCCGCAACTCACTCCTTGCCTTTGAAGTTGCGCTATCCTGGAGCACATTTCTTAGGAAGAGCGAGGTTCTGGAATCCTTGCTGACCTGGAGCAGGTAACAGAGTTGCACATTAATTTTGCGGACTGTGCGTACACAACCACCGCTTTCCCGAAAGCCGAAAGGCCTATAGATGCGCAAGCCATCAGGGACCCCACAGCCTGGGCGCTCCTCGCCGGAACGTGGGTTCCGGACACACCAAGGCTGATGGTGCCACTCTGCAGGCGAGAGGGACCTAGGCTGTCCGGAGGGCGCCCTGACCACGTCCTCCCGCGCCACTGAGGGCACGCGCGGGTGCTGGGCCCGGCCTTGTTAGAGCAGACCTCCACATCACGGCGCGCTCCCTGAACTGCGACGACGCGAGTGCGGCGGAGTGAGGCCATCGCGCGTCCGCCCAGCCCTAGTCCCGGCCCCGCCAAACAACCCAGGCCGCACCCCCGGCCGCGCGCCCGCCGCGGGGCAGGGCGGGGCCGTCGCGCCTGCGCACTCGCCCCGGCCCCCCTGTGTTCCCCCCCCCCGCACGCAGCCCACGTGACCCGCGCCCGTGCCCAAGATGGAGGTTGTGGCCCGGCCTGGCCACCCCCCCGCCTCAGCCCGCCCTCCTCTGAGCTCCGTCAGAGCGCGAGCCAGCTGCGTGAGTGCACGGTGCTGACGGGTGGCAGCGCCGCGGGCTGCAGAGCGCGGGCGGGTCACGGCTGGGTCCTGGTTCCCAGTCAGTACCCGCCCAAGCTCTCTTCGCTTTCTCCATTGCGAAGCGCCCGGCACTTGCGCCTAGAGCGTCCTCCGGTACGCCCCGGCCCCCGAAATTGACAGCGCCGGGAGCCAATGGGGTCGCCGAAGTTTGCGGGAAGGCAGGCAGAGGTGGAGCCTCTGTGCTAGGCCCCGGGCGTCGGGTGGCGGGTGGGCCGCGCGGACCAATGGGGGAGCGGAAGGGCTCCGGGGGGTGGGGCCGAGCCGTAATTGACGCGCTCTTCATTAGAAACCGGGAGGGGGCGGGGCCCGCGAGGGGAGGTGACGCAAGACAGCCACAGCCAATGGGTGGCGGGCCGCCGGCGGGGGGGGCGGGGTCGGGAAGCCTGACGGGCGTCGGGCGCGGCCTATCCCCGCGCGGCTACGCGCTGGAGGGGGGAGCAGCATCATGGTTCAACGTGGGTCAATTTTTTGTGAATGAGGAGGGGAGGTTGTGGGGCCGCCGCCGCGGAGCACCGTCCCTGCCGCCGCCCGAGCCCGAGCTGGCGCGCCTGCCCGCGCCCTCCGGCCAGGCCCGCTCCGCCTGCCCGCGTCGCCGTCGCCGCCCAAGTGGCCCGCCCGCCGGCGGTGGCGGCGCAGGCTGAGGAGATGCGGCTCGCAGCGCCCGAGCGGGGCTAGAGGCGGCCGCCGCCGGTAAGCAGCGCCGCGCACGCCCGCCGCGGCAGGTGGACGCCGCCCCGCGGCCGGCCTGGGCCCGCGCGCCGCGGGCGGGGCGGCCTGCGCGGCCGGCAGCGCAGGTGGGCGCGGGCGGGCCGGCGGGCGGGGGCGCCGGCCCAGCCGTTTATGTAACTTTGTCAGAGGACGTGAGTTTGCGGGAAGCGCCCCTCGGCGCCCAGCAGGGGCCCCAGCGAAGCCCGGAAGCCCGTGGGACCCGCGGCATTGCGAAACGCGCCGCGCCGGTGCCGACGGGCCGCGGGGTGTGTGTGTGTGTGTGTGGCCCCGGCGGGGGAGCCCGCGCGTGCCGGTCGGGGAGGCCGGGGGTGGGACTGTGCGCTCATTAATGCACGTCGAAGATCGGTAATAACTTGCAGCCGCTGATAGGAGCGTTTTCTTTATTGCATGCTGTAAATTGACCTGCTGTGACACAATTTTCAAATAAAGCGTTGCAGAAATTGAACTTAAGTTATTTTAGAACTAATGACTTTCTTAACTAAATCCTAATTGCATTACTGTAGAGACCTACCTAATTGCTTGCTGAGAGCAGCTCTGCCTGCCTGGGGAGGGAGTAAAGGCCTGTGTAGTCACTTTGCCTGCCCGCTTTGCTCTAGTCAGGCTTTTCCGCCTGCTCCCCGCAAACCACCTAAGCATTTAAGGCCTGGGAGTAAACCTGTGAACAGCCTGGCCCGCGGGTCGGGGCGGGGGGGATGCTGGAGGCTTGCATGCACCCTGACCTGGTTTCGCTGTTTCGTCGGTAATAAGATCGTGGTTGCCTGGAGTTCTAATTGCTTCTGATAATTCCGTGCATTATTTTAGGGAAGGTCTAATGAAAGCTGGTGTGGTGGTTTGGGAATTCAGCCAGGAAAGGTGGTGGTGGTGGTGGTGGTGGTTGGGGAGAGGCAGGGAGGTTGAATTAAGAAAACTCAGCTGCTAGTACACAAATATACACTACAGCAGTTACAAGGCAACAAAAGTTATTGCAGAATCTTGCAGTCACTATGGCAACACAATTACTCTATTATAATTGGAAATGCAAAATGCCACCCAGTTAGAAGTTTCATCAGAATGGAGTTCTGGATATCAAAAATATGTGAGGCTTAATTTTTTTCAGGTACCGCCTGTGAATTCTAGTCTGGGTTCAAGTATCTATTTTTAAGACTGATCAGTTTTCTCAGATATTTTACTCCCTAGGATCTGTGGCATCTTTCCCCAGAAGAACATTGGTTTGTGTGGGAGGGAAGTATTTTCATGCCTTAAAAACACACACCCTGACACAGTGTAAGACTTGTATAGCTTTCTGTGTTCTGGGCTTTTCTTTTAAAGATCAAACACCTTCCTAAAGAGAGCAGTAGTCAATCACAATGAAGGCAGGGGTTGCTCCACAGTCTGATGGAACATTGCCCTCCCTAGGGTTCCTGCTTTCTCCTGCAAGGGGAGCTGGTGGCACAGTGCCCCTGGGGCAACTGGGAGGGGGTTTTGGAGAGAAGATGACTGGACTGCACAGAGACCTGGAAGGCCTAGGGACCAAGGACAGCTTGGCCTAAGCAGCCCTAGTCAGGGAGAATTTTCTGTGGTCAGCAGCTTCTCAGGCATGCAAAATAAAAAGCCCCGTATGCCATGTTCACAGGCTTGGGGCCGTTATGTACAAGGTGGACAGGAGAACGTGGCGCTCTGGCTGTGTGCAGCTTGGGGGGTGGCTTGAGTCTGTGAGCAGTCAGAAGCCTGCTTTACTGGGGTGCCCCTCTTGGTGTTTGCCGAGAGGACTCCAATGCTGGAAGTTTCCACACATTGTGGGGCTGCTGCAGTTTAATTTCATTATAACTCTTTCCTTTTAACTACTGCATATTTATGCCCAGTAATCGACTTCCATTTTCCAGCTTCATTGTGAGGTTTCAATGCAGCATGAATGGCTTTGAATTCCAATCCTTTGATGCTGGGGGTGGCACCAAAGGAAAGGCGACTTTTTGCCGTTCTAATTGCCAGAGCAGAAGGAAATTTCATGGCTTCTGTAGAACTCGTCCATAGTGTTCTGTATTGAAAACGGCTGGGCCTGTGTGGCTCTGGAGCTGCCATGAGTGGTGTATTAGTACCTGATGGAGGGAGTGAGGGAGAGGCAGCGTTGAGGCGATGGTGGGATGATCTGCCGTGACCAGACCCTCAGTCCTTGGACCAGAGTCCATGACCTGCAAGAGAGACTGTGTAAGCCTTCAGCCAGAGGAGAGCACCTGTGCACTGCACGGCCTCCTGTCTGTCTTGGGGTAGGGGTCTGGGAAGTAGGTTTGCTGGGGCTTTTGTTTTGGTTTCTGATATGGCCAGCAGGTATCCTGCTGTATGGTGGCTCTGGGCATTTGGCCTTGATTGTGGAGGAGGGCACAGTGCCTTGTGGTTCAGGTCAGGTGAGGGGCCCATGGTAAGGGTGTTGCTATACTTGAGCAGACCCTCGCTCAGTCTTACGGAGCTGTCGTCCCTTACGGTCTCATCAGGGGGTCAGTTTTCTCCTCTGGGGTTCATGAGGAAGAAGAAGGAGTCCTGTTTAGGGTGCAACTTGGGCTGTGGTGTCGCAGCCTCTCTTGTGCGGGCTGCTCTCTCCCTGCCTGTCCACTTCGTGCCCTGGAAGGCAGGTCTAGTGACATAGATTTACTGACACCCTTCGTCTAAGGGTGGCCCAGGTCAATGCCCTCCTTTAGTTCATGTGGAAAGCAGAGCAGAGAGGTGACAATACTAGTAATTGTCACAGTAACTAGCACCAAGGAGCATCTAACTGGGGCCACAGGCTGCTGTTCTAAGCACCTGCCGTCTAGGTCCTCTTTATCCCTGCCCATAGCCATGAGAGGTAGACACCACTGTGCCCAGTGTGAGAGGAGGAAATTGAGAGAAAAGTCAGATGGAGCCCTGGTACCTTTGCTGGGTCAGTTCCCAAGGGTCAGCCCCTCTCCTGGGCCCGGGTTGGCCTTGACATGGAAGCCCAGTGTTGCTGAGAGGTAGGGGTGAGAATGGCCTCTTTGAGAGGACAGTTTGGAATGGCTTTTGGATGCAGTGTTGCCTTGGCTGTCCTGGAGCTGTCATGGGGTCTGGGAAGTCATTCTGGCCTCCTTGTATTGTCTTACCTTATATGTATGTCATCCTAGAACTGGAAGACATCTTAGGAGTTGAGAGCTGGTGGTGTGGCCCAGTGGTAGGGCACTCACTTAGCATGGGGGAGACCCCAAGTTCCATCCCTAGCAAAAGCAAAAGCAAAGTGGACAACTAGCAAACCCCATACCCAGGTCAACCAGTGTAGGTTGTGTTGCGGCCTTTCCTGTATTTAGATCTTTCCTGAGAAGCCCCTAGGCAGTCTCCAGGGAGATGGGTGGTGGGAGGCGGCTGGGGCTCTGCACCCATTTCAGTCAGAGCAGCTTGTTTGCTGTTTTGTCTGTCAGTTACCTTGGAAGACTTTATTGAAAGAACACATTCGAAGACTGGGAAGTTTGAAAAGCTACCCATTTGATGTATTCTTATCCTAAAACCAAGCCAGAAGCCTTAAGATAAAGTAACAACATAGTTAACAATGTAAAAATTTTTTAAAAAAGAAAACACACAAACAGCTGCTGGGGCCGGGGATCTAGCTGAAAGAGCACTTTCCAGCATGTGTGAGGACCTTTGACTCCCATAAGGACAGTCCTAAGATAATGGGAAACATCGAGGTCCTCGACTTTATGACTCTACTGGTAAACAGAGACCTCCGCAGGACAGAGGTGTGTTCCCGAACACAGGTGTGTTCCGCAAGGGGGAGAAAGGCACATGGACTTGCCACTGTCCTGGGCCAGTGCAAGGGAAGGCGGGGTCTCATATAGGTGGCTCAGGAGATTCCATTTGTGCCTACTGAATAGGCAAGTTGTGACATCCGTTGCTGGAGGTGACGATTGCTCTGGTCAGGCCTTTCAGGGTTTAAGCAAGTCAGAGTGTGGAAGTTGCTTTGAGCAGGATCTGGCACATAGGAAGGAAGCACGGCATAGGTGTTGGCTGTTTAGCATTTGTCCTGTGGAGAGACCAGTGTGTATGATTATACAAAAATGTAACAATCGCCTGTTAATGCTCGGAAAAGTTGTATGTCATTCCCTGTTGTCCCAGCAGTTCTGTGCTTTGGATTTATTCTGATGAAAGAATATACTAAATGCATTGATACCCAGGTACATGCGGAATATTGGGCTGGGTCTTTTATAAACGTGATGGTTAGTGAATGTGCTTGATGTGGCTGTGTGGTGGAGTTGTCGTGTGCAGACAGGCAGATGTGTGCAGGTGTTAGGTGGAGAAAGGGGCCCAGTGCAGTCTGCAGCCCAGGCCTCCTGGTTTTAAGTCCTCAGGTTTCTGATGTGACGATGGTGGCCCTTAAGGGTGTCAGGAAAATGGGCTGAAAGGAACTTTCCTTTTCTTTTTATGCATGTTGCCATTGTATGTCAATTTTTGTATTTTGTATTACTTTTTAATAATAATAGTGCTAAAAATTGATATTTCCATAGGGGGGAAATATCCTCATTACTAATAAGGGAGAATAATCAAGTCATTGGGAAGTCCATAAGTATACACTTAGTGCTAGAAGGTTCCTGAGGGTACTGGCCACTGAGTCTCTGTTGTACTGTCCGCGGTGGGAGCTGTCCTGGGTCTGGGCTGTTCTGGCAGTCTGTGCTGAAAGTGTTTTTTAAGTGGCATCTACCTAATCAGGTCTGTACCTACCTTTCCTTACAGGAAGTCTTGTCAAGGCTTCCCCTTGTTCTTAGGATCCTGAGGACTCATAAAGCTGGTCTGATCCTGGTGTCTGGCATACCAGCCTGGTCAGATGGCACTGGCTCTGCTTACTGAGTATGAGCCCCGCCTCCTGTGCTCCCGTGCGTTGTCCCTGATGGGCCCGGGGCCTTTGCACGCACTGCCTGCTTTTCTTGAGCTACCTCCCTTTGTATCCATCTTCCCCAGCCCCTCAGTTACGCTAAGCTTTGGTCTCTCTTCCAGCTTAGCCTGACGTCCTTCTCAGCCCATCTCAACAGGATCCAGTTGTGCAGTTTCTGTAGCTCATTGTGTCACTGGTTGTGTAGTGCCAGCTGTCTTTCTTGCTAGCTGAGTATTTTGTGCCTGGTTGTGTAGGTACTTGATGAACGACTGCCCGGCACAGTGTAGACCCTGGGAACAGAGCACAGGCAGGGACCTGCTCCTGCCTGAAGCCCCTGTGGGGTTTCTGCCTGTGCTCTGGAATTGCCTCTTTTCTGACCCCCTCACTCCCCCGCATCTGGGAACTTCTCAGTCCTGATTTTGGAGATTACATGCTTTTAAGTAGATGCCATAAATATATGTGAAGTGGATTGTGTTGTGCAGCAAGGCATGGGCGGGTGAAGGGCCTCACACAGCTGTCACGGGGCAGACGGGCCTGCCATGAGGGCCAGGGAGTGTGTGCAGCCATCTTCTGGTGGATTGCCCGGCCGCAGTGTGCAAGGTAGTGAGCTGCCACCGTTCTTAAAGGCATTTTCCTGTTTGCTTCAATTTGGAGTTGATGATATTATTTAATCATTTCTTATTTAACCTCATAATTTTAGTATGGTACCTTAACATGGTTGTGTACATAAACATTTTGGAATCTGCTTTGTTTAAAAATGTGAAATGTCAGACTTTTTTAGTTTACTATTGTTTATGAAGTATTCCGCCTGTGTGAGTCAGGTGCTTTTGTTGGATTGATGTTTAGCTTGAAACCATAAATCATTCCTTACGGTTAGATGGCCTGAGCCAGCATTCCCAGTAGGATTGCTGTTCCAGCGGGGACCGACTTGCATCTTCCCTTGGGAACAGCTGTCCTTGGGTTTAGGGGCCACTGTGCTGGAGTGGTTCTTTTTGAAATGAAGTTTTTGTGACCCCCTGACCTCTGGCCTCTCTTTGGTGTCGAGTGAAGGTCTTTGGGGCCAACCTTCCTGAATGTTTCTAACTGATGAGCTATTGCTTTGTAAGAACTCATTCTGTACACAAGCCCAGGTACTGGGTTTCATGTGAGTATGGTCTCGGCTGAACACTTGTACTGTGGACACCACAGTGCCTGCCAGTAGCAGCAAGCTTGATTGGGAGGACTCTGCCTCTGCCCCCAAGAGGCTTGGGTATTGGTGGGGATGGAGGAGGAAGATGAAGCACACACTTGGAGATGCATGTGTTTGCCATCCTGACAGCCAGGACTGTGGGAAGCATGGGTGCTGGGGGAAACTGCAAGACTGCAGGGCTTAGTAGGATAGTGTCTGTGGGAGCCAGGCCAGGTTAGGGGGAGAAGGGCAGGGCAGGTGGGGAGGCTGGGGACGCTGCTAGGAGTGGGTATGGTCCTTCTGAGCTAGGGCCACAGTGGTGGGGCGGCAGCAGGGTGGAAAGCCGTTGTGGCAGGATGGTGGCCCTGGGCCAAGGCCTCCAAAGACTGGAGTGCAGGTGTGTAGGATGAGCCAGGTGTGGGTCCCTGTGAGGGACTGCCCTTGTGTGCATTCATCTCGTCTTTAGTTGGGTTTGAGCTCGCATTGTTCTTTCTGTTGTGAGTGCTGGTGCTTGGCTCTGCTGGGTGATGTACCTGATCCAGCTGGGTTGAGCTGCACCATCTACACCTCCCAGACGTCCCCAGGTGGCCTATGGTGTGGCTGGGCCCTCCCCAGACTGCATGCCTGTATTGTGGTGCGAGGCAGGGTCCTGGTTGCTCTGAGGCGGCTCCCCTGGGCGACTATTTCCTCCTTTCAGCCACACTGATGAGGGGTTCCTCTGGGAGCTCTTAGAGCAGCTGTTCACGACTAAATTTTGCTGGGAGCCAGCAGAGAGAACTGTCTGGAAAGGATTAAGCAAGGCTCTCCCCGAGCTGTCAGTTCTGTATATCAGAGTCCGTTACCACGGCCATGCTGGCTGGCCCCATGTCCTTTGAGTACAGTAGGTCAGTAGAGTGTGGCCAGGACTTTTGGGCCCTGGATTTCCCTGCATCTTGGGTGACCTTCAAGGACTTTGTCACTCACCTTGACCCTCTTTCCAGTTTCTAGCTATGGACCCCCAGAGGGAGCTGGAGTTGGCTACCAGGGCCTGTGAATCACACAATGGGTCATGGTGTGTTCTTGGTTAGCATGGCCATGCTGGTATTGCCCTGCTCTTGAGGGCTTGACCCCTGTGCACTCTGAAAGGACACCATAAAGAAAACGGTTGGGAAGTGCTCTGGTGGACTAAACCCCTCTCTGCCATAAAATTTGTACTGGAAAGGTCATGATAGGTGGTCACCATCCCCTTTCTTTGGGAGCACATCTCTGGGTGCTGGGGATAGAACCTAGGTGTTGAGTCAGACCTGGGTTAGATCCAGCTTCACTGTCATGACTGCCTGGCTGTCGTTGCCTCTGCATTCAGGGTTCTTGTGTGTGGACTGGGAGGCAAGCCCCTTGGCTTCCCAGCACCTCTGCTGCTCGCTCCTCTCTTGGTGGCAGGTCTCTGGTGGGAAAGGGGAGAGTGTGCCACCTGGAGGAGCATGCCGTTGATGGGTCTTTGATACAGCTGGTGGACTGCTGAGGCTCTTGTGCCAGCTCAGGACCTCTGCGTCTGGTGAAGCTGCAGCCTGGGCAGGACCTTCATGCCCTTTGAGAAGAAGAGCTTCTGTGTCTACTCTTGCAGAGATCAGGTCTTGAAAATGCAGAAGCACACTGTTCAACTTTACGCAGTGTGCCATCGTTTCCTGGGATGCTGCTCACACCTGCAGGCAGCACCTGGCCCATGATTGTGGCCACATTCCTTGGTCACGGTGTGAGTTGTACCTTGGCCATTAGTGCTGAAGTTCCTGACCCCAAGGAGGACTGTGGGAGTGGCCAGGTGACTGTTTCATGCCAGGTCTCTGCTATCTATATGCTTCCTAGAGTTCTGGGGCAGTGTGGGTCTAGGCTGCAGCCCCAGTGCAGAGGCTTCTCTGCTCCTACCTATGGGGGTCTCTGCCCCTCCCTCCACTGTTGCCCTTTGCAGGAGATGGAGCCTGAGTGCTAGTACGTGCCTTGCTATCACTGTGGGTGTAGGCATGGCAACATACTGAGTGGGCATGTTGCCTCTCCTGGTGGCACAGTGAGGGGTGGTGGTCCTGTGGAGGGCTGTGGTGGACCGAGGACTGAGGGTGGAGTAGAGACAGGGTTTTTGTGGTCCCCCGTGGGCATAGCCTCTCCACAAATGGAGCTGTAGGCAGAAACACAGGGCACGGGGCTCCTGGGAAATGGAAGAGCATGGGCAGGGAACCAGATGTTGTCACCCTGGGGTCATGGGAAGAGCACAGTGAGGGGGTTTTGAGGGTGGCTCTTGAGTATTATGCAGGGAGATACTTCTGGTAGCTCTCCATCAGATAGGGTCTCTCCATGGCAGTACGGAGAACACTGTGCACTCCAGGAAATTGACTGCTTGCCTTCCCGGAAAGAGCAGATTGAGGAAGTTTTCAGGCAGGGCTTGATCCAGCTCCTCCACTGTGTCCCCAAGGGCTTGTTTCTGTGCCCCCTCTTGGAAGAGTCAGCTTCATGTGCTTGAGGGCCTACCAGCTGCTCGCAGGGCCGCACACCTGCAGGTTCCTACCTACCAAGACACAGCATCTTTGTTTCAGCAAAGTCTTAGGCACCCTCCTTCTTCTGGCCTCAGTTGCACCGCCAATTCTGAGCAGTCTCTGTAGCCAGGGGCGCAGCATGTGCTGGTGACGTATCCTACATGCTGGTGCGGGGTTCACCTCTCCTGGAGGCTGACTGGGGGAAGACATTTCCCTCATCTGAAAATGGCTGCTGCCTGGAAGGATGGGGAGGGGAAGAGGTGCAGAGGCGGAGACAGCTGCAGCATCCTGTGAAGCTCCTTGTGCTTCACGATGTGCACTGGCAGTGTAGGACAGACCCTCATGTGAGCTTCATTTGCACTGGTGCGGTGCAGAATGCTCCATAGCCTTCGTTTCCAGAATCCTGTGCCACTCAGTGAAGTCTGCGGTGAGCCTGGACCCGCTTCTCAGCGAAGACTGGGGTATGCTGGCCTCCCTGTGCCTGTTCCTACTGCTTGGGGGATCCTTGCTCCTGAAAGTTGGAAGCATGAGTCCAAAAAGGCCAATTCGAAGTGACAGAGGCCACAGAAGCTCATCAGGGCTATTGTCTTCTCTCGTCTCAGCTGACTGACGGTGGGATGCACTTGACCTTGGGGAAGGCAGGAGGTGCCATGGAATGGGAGGAGGCTGTGGCATGGAGCCCTGGCTGGCTGAAGTGGGGTAGAAGTGCAGGGCTAGGACTCTGAGCAAACAAAAGGGTAGAAGAGGACCCTGGCCTTGGCTGCCCAGGGGGCCTGGAGGGTAGGACCTTATGACTATCCCCACTGCCTTCTAGCCATGCCCACAGTTCATACCACCCATTGGCCAAGGATGCTCTGGAGAAGGGCTGGTCACGCGCTTGCTCTTCTGCCCCATGCAGAGGTGGGCAGCAGCTGAGGTCTGGGCTGTTATGGAAGCCCCACAATCCCATCCATCTCCCTGCAGTCAAGAGGTGCATTGGAAGGAATAATTCTCATAGTCTGAGCTTTTTGCCCCTCCACAGTGTGGCAGCCGTGATGGGTAGCCTCACTTGCCTTGATCTGCTTCTCTGCACAGTGGGAGTGAGTTTGTCTCAGAGGACTGTCATCAGGATTAAGCAAAGGTAGGAGGTCAGTGGCTCAGCCCTGGAGCCCTGCTATGGCGTGAGTGAACAAGCATCACTGCCTTCCCTAGGTCCATGTAACCATGGTTCAGCTGCATTCTGCCACATTTCTGTCGTCTGCCACATGCTAGGCACTGTGCTGTCGTTCATGCGATCTGTTATGCTGCGTGCTTGGATGTCCTTCCATCTGACTGTTGAGGGTCACGGATTAGAGCTGGCCGCTGCTCTGTGCCTTGTGCTCCCTAGCAGTAGCTGGGATGCACAGAGCTGTCTGCCCCAGGTTGGAAGGGCAGACTGCTCAATGTCTGCCTCTGGGTCAGAAAAGCCCTGTAGTGAGGGGCTGACTGTTGAGTAGTGGTCCCAGGTGTATCCCCGTGTAGCTGCCTATGAGTGTGTACTTAGACAGTGCAGCCAGGCCCTGCCAGGATACGTGTGGGCTAGGCCAGACCCTGCAGGACCCTGATAGTGAGGCAGAAGCCGGAGGTCATTCCAGGCAGTGGGAGCTACAGAGTGTTTGGGCAGGATGCAACACCAAGGGTGGAGAGGAGCAGGGCTGAGTCAGCAAAGGCAAGAGAGGTGTGAAAGCCCTGCAGGAACACTGGTCAGAACTGGGATCAGGCCCAAGCTTGAGGACACCGCTGGGGTAGCGGCGTGGTTGGCATAGATACTGAGGGGGCTAAAACAATGAAAGTAGGGAGTTAGGGAGACCATGGGCACTCACGTGAAAAGAGACGGCACCAGAGGGGAAGCACAGGCCAGGAGAGCACATCCAGAATTTAACAGACACTGGAAAACTAGGAAGACGAAAGCCTGAAGACATCACAGCAGCACCAGCTTCAGAGGTGCCTGTTGGACCTCGTTCTAGAAGAGTAAGAGCTGTCTCCAGGTTCTGCCTCAGCTTTATGTATGGCCCAGCCCACCCATACCCTTGGAATTGGGCACATGTCCTGGACCCTGTTTTGGGGCACCCCTGGACTTGGGGGGGCTGGTCTGGAGCCGCCAGGATAGAGCTCTAGGGGGTCGTGTCAGCTGCCTCTCCTGGTGGGTTGCCTAGCTCCCCTCCAACTCTAGTGACAGAAGATGTGCTCAGCCTTCCTGATTTCTTGACATTGGCATGGTCAGTCTCTGAGTTGTGATGAGTGGTGGCTGAAGCCACAGGAGGTCTGCAGCCTGTCATGTCTTTTAGTCCTTTTGAGGTCCCTGGCTTGGGGCTGTGGAGCCAGGGTAGGCAAGGTCAGCTCTTCTGCAGCTTGGTTGAGCAGTGTTGTGGGAGTCATGAGGGTGCGCTTGCATAGGCAGCCCCTGGGTGGAGGTGGAGCCTTTAGGGGACAGGTGGTCTCTGGGTGCACCCTTCCCCTCCTGCCTTCCTGATGATGGGAGCTGTGCTGAGGCAGTGTCCCCACTGCTGCCTGAGTGTAGGCTCACCTTTGCTTCAGACCCTGTGGGTGGCTCGGTGGTGTGCTTCCCCCTGCCTAGAGCAGCCCCTGCCCATGTCCTTTGTGCTCCTGCAGAGAAGAACATACTCTTTGTCCTGCATGGTGTGGGGAGGTTGGGAGACATCAGAGAAAGGGCAGCCAAGGACCAGGGCCTCTCAGGCCTGGAGGGGAGCCAGAGGGAGGGTGTATTCCCCAAGCAGGTGGGGTGGTCCACGGGAGGCCAGCAGTGGAGTGGAGCTGCCCTGCCTGTGAGGGCTGGGAGGAGGAGGGCAGGGCAGCCTGGGCTCTGCTGAGCGCCCTGTGTGCCTGCAACGCGTTGCTCTTGTGTTCGCTTGCTCTTGGCTCCCTGGCCCACTCGTGTCAGCTCTGGGACCTCGGGGTACACGTAGAGCCTACTTCCTGGCCCTTGGTCTGTAGACTGAAGAATTCAGGTTTTGTTTAAGCCATCATATTGTTAAAATATTATCTGTATGCATTTTCAAACCATTTGGCACTTCAGAGGTGGAAGGCAGGGGAGGGAGCCCTGTGAGCGTGTCTGTTGAAGCAGTCAGGCCCGCCATTATAGTCTAGCACCTGTTCTTCAGAGGAGGAAGGATCATTTTCTCTTATTATACTTTCCTCATGCAAGAAATAAACCTAAAAATGCAATTTTGCATAGAATTGAAGGCTGAGTGGATCATAGGAGCCCATCAGGTGCCCCAGAGTGCCTCATGGGGCGACAGGGTAGGCATCTCAGCCCTCATGGGTGTGCAGTGGGCCCTTGGTGAGTGGGTGAGCGATGCCCACAGGCTGCTTCCTTCTCAGTGTCCAGGAAGGCTTGCCACTGTTGGTAGAGTGCTGGGCCCTGTGACCCAGAGGACTGTGCCTGCACACCCCAGGGCCCTCCCCTCAGGCCTCTGCCACCCAGCTTCCTTCTCTTCTGTGTGACTGTGCTTCCGTCCTCGTTGGCCAGGGAAAAGGTTGTGCTGGGCCTTCTGCAGGGTTGTGTGGGCTTAGTGTCACCCCGTGTGCATTCTTAGGTCTGCTTCATACCCAATTCTCCTTCTTCCCCGCTGAGGGGAGTGCCTGAGCTGGGTCCGGGTGTGGGGCTGCTGGCCAGCTCACCCCCCACCAGGTGCCCATGTGTGAGGGTGACTTTTCAGCTGCCGGGTTGGCAGCCTTGCAGACTGCTTACTTGCAGTAGCAAGGACTGTTGTGATTGATGGCTCGGGCCATCTTTAAGCAAGCTGGATTTGGAAGGTGAACTGTCTTTGTTGTTTCCCTGTGGCCTCTGCACTGCTATGGATTTCTCTGCATTCTCAGAGGAGTTAGGTAGGTGTGCAGCACCTGTTCTGGCCATGTGGTTAAGAAACAGCCCTGTCCACCTGAGCTCTAGAAGATCTGCTCTCTAGGCCTGCCTCAGTCTCCCATCAGGCAGCATTTTTATTAATCCTTTAGAGTCCAAACTCACAGTTTGCTCACAAATTGTCATACGACCACACTGAAGTTTGTGCCTGACCAGGGTCTCAGGGATTGCTGCCTTTATGGGGAGATGGGGTGCAGAGTGGGTCTAAGGCCTTTCTGCTGTCAAGGGGCAGTGCCAGCTTGTGGTGGTATGGAGACTTTACTGTGTGCCATGCTGCCTGGGCTGTAGCCAGGGCATGGCATGGGGACCCAGGGTGCCTTCTGGGCACTGGGGGACAAGGAGTGAGTGCGGTGTGATGGTGGAGGGAAACCCAGCCCCTGGCACGGATGAAGAAGCAGCAGAAGCACCTCTGGTCTGGTGCTACCAGACCAGAGACACTGCAGAAGAACTGCTTCCCCTAGGCTCCCCAGCTTGACTGGGCCTGGCTGTGCCTGGGGAAGCCCTGGGCAGTTCCTTCCTGTTGTGGGCCGTGGAGGAGCTGGAGACCCATACAGAGGGAAGAATGCAGCTCTGGTCTAGCTGTCTCTGTGATGTGGCCCATTTAAGTCACTAACAGGTAGTCCTGCATTTCTGTGATTGGAAACGTATATGTTGAAATTTGGTTGGTTGCTGTATTATTTTCAGCATTTTTTTGTTAAGGCATTTCCAATATTTCCAATATTATTAATATTGAGGGAACTAAATTGGGAGATAGATCAGCAATACAAATAAGCAGTTACTGTAATTGAGAAAAATACTAACAATTTAATTTGCATATACATGGAAACATTTTTTTATGACTGCCTTGATAATCATAGGCTGAGTATCACAAATGCAAGCAAATAAAAAAATCAATTAATTCTCCTGTTCATTTTTGTAAAAAATGTTATTCCTGACTTTTGCAGTGACAGTTTAATTAATTAGGGAGCCTAATTTTAATTTGTTACTTGGGTGCATGCCCTGCCTCACTTGGGCAGTCAGCTGCAATGGTGTGCTTGTGTGCTTGAGTTGGCTGTGAGAGGAGCATGGGACCCTGGGCCTTTGGGTGAAACCAGTACCTGTACTCCGCGGGACTGGTGTGATTCGTATCGCTGTCCCTCAGGCTGCATGGAGCTGGTCTTGGTGATGGCTGTGGTACTGCGTGTTCCCAGGCACAGTGATGACTGTTGTCAGGCAAGCCCGTGTCTATCTGGGAGGTGCTCAGTCTCAGTCAGTTTTGCCCTTTCCTCCCCCAGGGACATTTGACAACGAAGGAGATGGGTTTTGGTTGTAACCGCTAGGGTCATTTGCTGGCATCAAGTGGGTTGAAGCCAGAGTTGCTGTCCAGTATCCCATAGTGCACAGGATGGCCACACCACCAAGGTATACCTATCCCATCCCAAGTGCCACTTTGTCATCCAGTCCAATCTTGAGCACTCAGAATGAATGGCATGCACTGGCGAAGATGAATTTGCTGTACAATACAGTCACAGAACTGAAACAGGAATTCTGAAAGCACTTGGGGACAAGTTACATACATCATTCTCAGTTTGAGGGTGAGGAAATGAAGTCAGCTCTCATTTACATGTTTTTGCATGTGAATGAGATGTACCTTTATTTTCCCTTTTTTCTTTCTTTTCATTTCTCCATCTCTTTCAAATTTGAAAAATGGGCTTCGATTCCCCAGAACTCACATTTTCCTAGCCAGAGCGTGTTTGGCATGCAGATGTAGTTAGAAATAACAAAGAGGCATATTTGTGTTGTAGTGACTGCATAAAAGGAAAGGATATTGCTGAACTGTAAATTGCGTTTTTAGAATATGCTAAAACGATGTGCTGAGAACCCATGGTCTCCCACTGCAGTGCTGCCAGCCGCACGCTTCCGCCAGTAGTAGGGAAAGGCATTCAGGGCAGGTGATGCGTGCTGCTCAGTCCCGGACTATTCTTTCGTGACATTGCCTGCTCACCCCGGGTCCAGGTGACGGTGTGTTGCCCTGAATGTGCTGCGTGTCCTGGCATGTGTGTCACGTGTGGGGGACTGTTGAGCCACCATGTTTTCTCATCGGCAGTCAGGACATGAATATGTGTTTGCTCCTTCGTATCCTGGAGGCTCTGTGGGTGGTGACCACAGAGGAGTGGGAAGTGGTCTCCTCATGCTGGGGAGTTCAAATCAGGACATTTCCTCATTTTCTGAGGTGGGATTTAAAGGCCGAGTGAGGGAGGACAGGCAGTGTGCCTTTGTGATGGTGGGGCAGAGAAAGGAAAGAAGCCATGCTACTGAATAGTTGGGCCATGTACTGGATTTGTGTGTGTGTGAATAGTGTTTCAAAGACTCTCCATGGTGGTGAGAAACACACAGTTTGCTGTGTTAACCACTTGCAGGTGCAGCTCGCAGTGTCGAGTGCATTCATGTGGTTATGTAGCCAATTTCTCAGACTTTTCCTTCTTTCAAAACTATGTGTCCGTTAAGCAGCTGCTCTGCCAGAGTTTGTAAAGGTAGGTGATTCTTAGAGCATACAAACTGACTGTCAATCCCATGGTGAACACAAGCACTAACTAAAGGAAAAGGTGGGAAGGGGCAAATTTGTAAAAATGCAAAAACTACATGTATGCATGTGAAAAATGTATTGAATATTAAAATACAATAAAGATGATGTGAAGTAAATGCATATTCACATGAACATGTTCAATGTATACTTCATGTACACTGAAGCATTAATATATATTAATACATTGCAGTGTGTTAATACGATATTGCATTAGACACATAACACGCTAAACGTGCATGTAATGTGTGCCAATGCCCATGTGCTTGTAATTTACAGGAAACCTTTGGCGAGTGTGACAGTGCCATCATTGGAGAACTTGTGTCTTCTCTCAAGTGTTACTGCTTCTTCATTAGCATGTTCAGATCCCTAGACCTGACCCTGCCATTCATTCTACTTCCCTAAATGAATCAGGTCCCGACTCTGGGCCCCAGTGGTCACGCACAGAGATTCAACCTGTGGGGTCCCACTTCCTTTTTCATGCCTGGTCCCAGCCCAGGTTGGGGCTCCCCACTGGGGCGTGGGCTGTAGCCTATGATCTGCATCCTCTCCCCTCACAGTTGCCCTGCAGCCTGGCTCTGAGGAGTTCTTGCTCTTTTCTACCCACCGTCGGCACCTGGGTGTGGGCGCTGCTCCAGCCTTGCTCCTGGATGCCGTTCTGCTTATCCTGCCTCCAGGCATAGCAGGGTGTGAAGACAGTGAGAGACCAGGCCCTGTGCTGGAGGGGAGCATCAGGGCCCAGAGGAGCACGGCCACGCCAGGCCGTGTTCTAGAGCTGGGGTGCAGGGGATCCTAGGTGAGGGGTCTTCTGCGCTCCTCTAGAACCTCATGTTTTTGCTTTGAATAGCAGGAAGCAGGCCTTACGGGGCTGGCTTGGGACTGACCTTTAGGAACTGCAGGGAAGCCTGCCAGAGGCAGGCACATGATGGGACTGGGGCTGGGTGGGCTTGGCCAATTCAAGGGGTGTGTGCACTTTTGTTCATTAGCAGTCATGAGCATTTCAGATATCACCATGTTTGCTTGCTTCTCAGGAAGCAGCCTGCTTGTGACTCTGGGGTTCAGACCTATAGCGGAACCCTGTCATTTGCAGGGGATCCTACATTGCCAGGCCCCAGCCCCTCACAGCCATTCCTGTGCTTGTGTGAGGGCAGCAGTTTCCCGCAGCTGCTCTTCTCCATCTCCTTGATGGACCTTGACACATGTGCTGGCCCCTCTAACTGAGTTCTGTCCCAGGAGCTGGCTTTCCTAGGCTGCCTGCTCTTTGCCCTGCCTGCGCTCCATCCCAGGAGTTCTGCATTTTGGGGGCTTTCCATCACTTCTCTATGATCTGCCCCGTGGAGACATGTTGCACTGAAGATTCATGGTGTGCCACGTGAGCTGGCTCCCAGGGCTAATCTTCCAGGGAAGTGGATCTTGGAAGTCTGCAGAGAGGTCTGCTTGCTTCTTCTTTGTTTGTAAAAGACTGTTTTACCTGAGGCAAAGTCAACTCTGAAAGGATAACTGTAGATGGAGGAACCTTGAGGAAGACCCAAGGATGGCAGGGTCTTAGGTCCCCCAGGTCACTGTATAGCTGGGGTAGCTTCTGGGAGCTGGGAGCCCAGAGCCCAGGGGCACTGGCAGTGAGGGCAAGGAGCCTGCTGCACTGGGAGACGAGGTTGGGACCCCATAGTTGTAACTCATGTAGATACAGTGGTAATGTGGTGTGGCTTAGGGTGGGGGTGTACACAGTGTCCTAGGGCTCACATCTGCTCTCCTGGGCCATCGCCTCATGGTGCCGGTCTCCCACACCCCCTTGTCTTGTCTGCTGATGCTTTGGTGTTCTGCAGTCCTGGCCACCCTGGACCCTGCCTGCTGACTGCCTCCAGAAGTGCAGTTCGCGAGATGTTACACCCAATTGCAGCACTGCTTTTCTGTTGACTTGGGACGAGGTGCAGCCCCAGGGGCAGAGGGCCTGGTCTAGGATGTTTTCCCCAAGTGACCACTGTCATCTGGGACACTCTGCCTCCTTCCTCGTCTGTTTGAAAATAAGTTGAAAACCAAGCATTTGGATTACCTTAACTGTTATTTCCAGAGAAAAAAGAGAGGTTCTTGAGATGGTAGTGGGTACCAAGCAGATGGGGGCTCTGATTGGAATTTGGAGGTTGTGTCCCACCACAGCCTCAATGTGCCGGTGGAAATCACAGGTGACACTGAGTGTGGCCCATAGTCTGTGGCTGGGCCTGTCTGCCAGGCCAGGCTCAAGGCCTGTGTCTGTGAAGTCCTCAGGTTGTGAAGGCTCTGGAGTTGTGGTTTTCCCCCCTTGGACCTCTGTGCAGAGTTGTGGCTCCAGAGTGCCATGATGGCCGTGAGAAGGGAAGGGTGTTGGGCTTCCTGACTGCTCACCCCAAGAACTGAGACATCTGGATGCTCTGTGGAGAAAGCTGGAAGGACACTTATGGGTCTCTGGGACCCAGGGCAGGAGTCCCCTGCCACTTCCCCTTTTTTGTGGATGTGCTGAGATGCTGACGCCTCCACAGAGCTGGGGCCATGAGTCCCGTTGGTGCTGAGGACATTGGGATGCTTTGGCTACGCTGCAGACTTGGGGCCTCTGTGAACGAAAGCAGTGTTGAGTCTGCACTCAACACTGTGGGGGCAATGCCCTGCGTGGTGTGGGAGCATGCTGCTGTACTTAGCAGGTGGCTCAGACCTGCAGTGTCCATGTTCTCCTGGGCCTGTGTAGCCCATGCCAGAGGCAGCTGCTTGTAATTTGAAAATCAGGGACACGGGAAACTGAGATAACAGTGGGGAGAATCCATAGCAACCAAGACTGCCATTGTGCCAGCTGCCATTAGTTGTCTGTGTGACCCAGTCTGGCCCCAGGGGACAGCATGTGGTGCCGAGGGTGTGTACTGGCATGTGCTTGCGGCCCTGTGTGCTGGGTGCGGGGCTTGGCTCTGAGCGCAAGGAGGAGGCCCACTGCAGGACAGGTGCAGAGTAACTGCCCTTCTGCACAAAGACCCTGCTGAAAAGGCTCGTGAGGCATGGTCAGGTCTTGGCCCACAGTTGTCCATGCTCCCGGAAACCGTTTTGTGTTGTGCGTGTTCCCAAGGTCTAGATCTACAGGACCCAGTGCTGAGATTCAGAGATTCATCCTGATGCTTCTCCATGATGTGGCTCTCCTGTGTTGCCTTTTGTCATCACTGCTCAGGGGTGGCCACTGGGCTGTGTTCAGGGACACAAGTGTAAGTGAAGACGTGTCAGAGGAAGACCAGCTCCCTGACCTCGGCCTGCTCCTTGGCTGGATGGTGCACATCACCTCTGCCTGGAGTGTCGTGTGCTGCAGCAGGTGGAAGGCCGCTCTGCTGATAGCAGTGCACGCCTGCCTTAGGGGCAGGTGGTCAGCAGATGCCATTGCTTGCCTCCTCTGGCAGCATGGTGGCAACAGCCAGAGTACTGTCTGGAGAGCTCACTGAGGGGCTGTGTCTTGGCAGACTTCCTTGGGCTCCAGAAGGGGTGGAGTCCTGATGCCCAGAACTTGCCAGCCAGCTTTAGGGACCATCAAGGGACATTTGAAAGCTGTCTGAGAGCAGAATGGTTTCCCTAGTGCCCAGCAGGCTGTGATGGTGACATTGGTCAGGATGATTCCCACAATCGGGTTGGGTGACTGCTGTGGACAAGGACAGGCCTGGGCTGGACACGTTGGCTTGTAGTCCAGGTGGGTATGACTGGTCTGCTGGAGCCCCGTCTCAGGAGATGCACAGAGTTGAGTACCTGGCTGGGCCTGGAGGAGGCGTGGGACCTGCTGAGGCCTTCAGGTGGACCATTGCAAACCCCACTGAAGGTGAACAGAGTTGGGCCCTTGGTGGCAGGTTCTGCAGTGTGCTGTTTGTGGAGAACTGTGAGCCGTGTGCTGGGGGTGGTGAGGCATTTGTTGTAGCTCTCACATACTTGGTGCATACTAAGGGGGTGCAGTCCAGGACAAGGACTCAGCCTCACCATGGGCCATCAGGCAGTCTGGACCCACCCTGAGAGGACGAGTGGTTGGTCTGTGGCCTGGCCCAGGGCAGGTGTCCTGGAGCCTTCAGGGGACACTTGAAGGGAAGGATTGATGGGCTTTGGGCCTGGAGGGGAGTGGAGAGGCCAAGCCGAAGGGGATCTGGAGCCTCCTGGGGAGCCCCTGCCCTCTGTGGTCCCGTCTCTGGCCCTGCTGGCCTCCTGTGTGGCTGCTCTTCTCAGGCGCTCCTGTGGACAGGCCCAGTTCTGCTCTGCTGCTTCTCAGGCCCTGGGGCTTCTTTTGCACAGCGCGTTCCCCGGCTGACTCTCTCCAGTCTTTCAGGTGCTCTGTCCTCTGCAGTGCCCACCTGCAGGTCTGGCTCCAGTGTGCCTTGCCCCTCTTCCTCTCCCTTGGATTTGTTCCTTGGAGCCCTGCAGGGCCTCCCGCATGCTTCCCTGGCTCCTCTTGCCCTCCGTCCCTGGCGCTCAGAATCCCTTTCTGCCTCCTTTCTTGGGATCCGAGGGATTTGGCCCTCCTTGTCCCTCCAACTCCATCTGTGCATGATTTGTACAGTTCTTGATTCCAGATCTCTGCAGTGAGGAGAGACCAGTGCAGTGGGCCTGCTGGTCCTGTGTGGCTGGCAGGAAACATGATGCTGGGCTTTTCTTGCTGAATTTTATGTCTTGCTCTGCTTTCTCTTGGGCACTTTGAGATCTCCTCTTCCTTAGTATTCTGGACCTTAGCGATGTGGGACGTCATAGATTCATCCCAGCTGGCCTACAGGGACCCCTGAATTTTAAAGTCGCGTTTTCTCTTTTCAGGGGGAAGTGTTCTCCTCTGCCCGTCACCACTCCACTGCTACAACCACGATCATGGTCACAGTCATCTTCTCCCTTTGGCACCTATGTCCCTTGTGCCCTTTCCTGTCAGTGCTGTATGGCCCCTGGTTTATACACTCACATGGCTCAGCCTCCCGGTTCCTCTGGGGTCCCGTTCTGGTGTTCACCTGTATAGGGCCCACGAGCTCCGTCCCTCCGTTCCTTCAGTGCTGGTCGATATCTTTGTGCACAGTCTTGTGTGCACAGTTTCCTTCCGCCTTGATGGTTCTTATTCTTGCTGCCACTTTCCTTAAATGGAGGCTTTTGAGTTGTGAAGACAGGTTAAATTCTAAATGGATTCAGGCTTCCATGTAAGGAGCAAAGCAACAAATCCACAGATACATTTGGGCACATTTGGGCAGGTCCCCTTCCTCATCCATCCAGGGTCTCTAGAAGCTGCAGAGGACTTGCACTGGATGGTAGAAGAGTTCACCTTAAGAGCAGGTAGGGATTTTCAGTTAGCTCAGTAAGGAAGCAAGGGTTTTGAAAAGTTTGTGTGACATTTGACAAAGAGGGGAATCATTTTTATTATGCAGAGGCCTCTTACAAACAGACAGGGACCAGAACAGAGAGCAAGCAGACTTCAGGGCTAGTGCGGGAAGAGCAGGCCACCCACACGCAGGGCTCACTCCAGTGCCCGGAGCTTAGGAGACACAGGTGGAAGTGGAAGCAATTGCACTTTCTACCTGCGTTGGCGGAAGACAGGGACACTGACAGTTGCCATTACAGGAGAGGCTGTAGGGGTAACGTCCTCCTGCCCACTTGAAAAGGTGTAGCACGGGCCCCTTCCCTTCATCCCACTCCCAGACATGCTCCATGGGAGGCCCTGCCTAGTGGCTTCCTTCCTTGCAGTCATGGTAGAGCATTTGGAGGAGCTGTTTAGTAGGGCCTTGTACGAGGGGCTCTGCTCTGCTGCCCTGTGCTCCTCTGGGTGGAAGCCAGGCTGTTCCAGACCCAGTTATTATTTGCTTGATGCTATCATTCCTGACTTCTTAGGAGACTGTTCTGTGCCTCTCAGAGACCATCTGCCTGGAAAGAGTGAAGAGCGGGCTGAGTGAGCAGCCCAGAGGGGCTGCACACTGGCTCTCCGCTAATCAGGACTCTTTTTGCCTCTTCTCAACCTTGACCCTGCTTGTCTCTGCTGTTCCTGCCCCTCACATTGTTTACATTCCAGGATGCCAGCTGTCTCCAGGAAGAGTACTGGAGCACACCTGCAGAGGGGCTGTCCTCAGCCAGGTCCCTGCCTGCTTTACACCCTGTGATCATTGTGTATGCACAATGCTCTTGGTCAGGTACACATCTATCTATAGTTACTATTTTAGAAATTAACCTGACTCTAACAAGTTTGTGTGACATTACATAAACCATTCCTCGTTCATTCTGTTTTACTGGTGCTTTATGATCACAGGTAATGTGTGGTCCTTCTGCCCTGTTTGCATACTCACTCTTTTTGTTTGGTCATCTCTTCCCCTTTACCCACATTTTCCTTCCCTCCTTCCCCCAGTCTACTCCCTCTGCTCTACTGATGGCACTTTTATTAGTAGTGTTTTAATTAGTGCATTATAATGACATGTAAAAGTGAGGTTCGTTGTGTTGTGTTTGTACCTGGATGTAGCAAATTCTGGTGCATTTTGTTCCCCACACCCTGTCCTCCTGTGCACTGCACCGCATGTCAGTGTGGGTAGATAACATGTTCGAATGAGGAAATAGTGGCTGTGTGTAACAGCAGGTCCAGTGGTGAGCCCCTGGTGCCGTTCTCTCGACTGCCTAGTGTAAGACATGGGCTCCTGTCCCCTGCCCTGTGCTCGTTCCTGGGCATGCAGCCTAAGGAGAGCTGGCTTTATGCAGGCCATACCAGCACGGGGTCTGCTAGTGTTATGAAGAGACTTCACATTACACTCCCTGTAGAGACTGCAGGGACCCTCAGGGACCCAGAGTGCACTCCAAGTATGCTGTTGTCTCAGTGACTTCTGCACGGTTGGGGACGGGCCATCTTCCATGGGCCACCATCCTTGCTGAGGTTTTCCTGTGGTTGCTATAGTACCAAT